>SJJU01002186.1:0-72848 GCA_012932125.1 Conopomorpha cramerella | reverse complement strand
GCTATATAGAGGGTGTTATAGTTTGTATGAAATACTGAAACTACGCGAATGAAATCGCGGGGCGTCCACTAGTTATATATAATTAGAACACTAGATGTAACCAATCCCATATCTCAAGTCTATACTAGTAGTTAATATAGATTTTAACTAGCTGAGCCCGCGACTCCGTCCGCGCGGAATAGTGTCTTCGGGTAACAGTTTTATTAATTAAGACGAATTATGTCCAAATATGATACATACGCTGTTTCACATTTTGTAAATACTTTCCGTTTTTGGCATTAACAACACAAATTGTGTAGGAAGGCCAATACAGCTTCACATTCATGTCAAATTTTAAGCATATAACTTACTCGGTTAAGATTGTTTCATCCATTTTTTCTTTACTCCCGGTCCCACGGTAATTTAGCAATATCGAATTTTCCTATATCCTGTTATAACTAAGCTTTGGATGTACTAGGGTACGGTCGGCCAAGAAAATGGTCTATCAGTTTCGATGACACTCCTGTGTCACTAAAACATCAATAAGGTAGAGTTGGTATATTGTGACATGTGAACAATGAACCTTAATGTTTAATGACATTCATATGAGTTTCAACCTTAGGGTGGTAGAGCAGATTCTTGGCCGACTGTACCCCTGCATCCCAAATTTCAAGCATCTAATCTGTTCAGATATTTTATACAAAAGATTTTTCCGTTTATTCCCGTTCCCGTGGGAATTTTGGGAATTCCTTTCTTAGTGCACTACGGTACCTAAGCTATGTCCTGTCCAAATTTCAAGTGACTACGTTCAGGCGTTTGGGCTGTGCGTGGATATGTCAGTCAGCTTTTCCTTTTATATATTTAGATTCGTAATACTTAGCAATAGGTATACTAACCGACTAAGGTATCTACTGTGAAAATATAACCTGTCTGACCTTAACCTTAACGAAGCCCACTCAATCTAAACTGCCAGCACAAATGAGCCATTAGCGCTCAGGTTAAAATAATGATTTTTTGTAATAGGCTCCATCCGCCATCTCTGCTTGATTTTTCTAGAACTAAACATACATAAATATGTTGTGTTATGTAAATTGTTGATAAGTCTGTGATGCTAGCTGTATTTTTTTTTCGATAATCAGTGTGAAGTGTGACTCAAGGGGCATTAAGGGTGCAAAAAAAAATATTGGATGGTGGGATGACAATTTATCCCAAATACTTTTAAACGTATCCATGTTCGTCCAAATTCCAATAATGATCCAATAACTTGAAAATGTAAACGCATTAGCGTAGCCGCCATCCACACGAAGACAATAAATATTAGTGCTAATCATTTCTGTAGCTGAGAAAGAGAAACTGATAAATTACTGTTAAATGTATTTTAAATATAATTTTCCTACGGGTATATACGGTTTATAAGGCGTATATTGTAAACCATTTGGTACTCGATGTAACACCCATACTTAAGACTTAATGTCAATAGAAATGGTGGCCCACGTACGCCGAAAGCCCTCTTTATTGCAACGGCAAAAGAGCTCACTAGCGTTAAATCTGCCATAAACAATAAAATTTGCATTTATTGGCCGTCTACGGTATCGTAAATTGTGAATCAGAACCCTGCCAACGACAGTTTGAGTGAATACGGAGGGCGGGCGCGATCTCACATTAGTTTTGTCAACTCAACCGATGTGTAATAATTGGAATCGCCGGTCAATTAAAAGAGAGAGACAACATGGGCCAAGGGGCGCGTCTGTGCAGACCAATTAGTATCATTTGTTCAATCACTCACGGCTGCACGACGCCTGTCGGCCGCTGCGTTTCATTTTCATTTCATTTGGCGGCATCGGCTGCGCCGCGCAGTTCTTCAAATTGATTGCCTCGCATTGTGTCAAACTGCAGGCACGCGCTGAATGTAAATCAGTCGCCTATGTAATCGACGTTATCGCTATTAATACAGTAGTATACCCGTGAAATGGGAGCAAAGTTAACGTTCACGTCCGCGCGACATGTAGCGCCTCCCTACATAAGTATTATAATAATTTAGGTGGTGCGCGTGGCCGTAATGATGGTAACTTCTCGATGCCTCTGAAGTTGGATGCTGACGGCTCGCAGCGATGCGTGCCGCTCGATAGCTTGTAACTAATGGATTAACTTATGTAAATTTATTATTAGCTAAAATCATGTAAAGCTAGGTACACGTGTATGTTGTGGCTGGAGCCTTTGAGGAATGAATAAACAAACCTACTTACTTATGAAGCATAATATTGGCTGCTAAATAATGCTTCAATAAACGGATTTTTTTTTTATTTTCAAGGAATTGATTCTACGTAGAAACCATTAAAAATACGATTACATGTAAGACGAGAACATGCCAAGCCTCTTAGAAACGAACGAACGACCGCGGCCGCGGAACAAAACAAAACGGAACAAAGTATGAAATATCTTATTCGAAATACACCGTTAAGCTTTCAGAGAGGAGCGAGCGTTATTGTTTCTTTTTTTTACAGTGCAGTGAGACCGCACCTGTTTTGTGTAGTCCGGTGGCATGCGCCGCTGACGTCGGTGTCTCCTCCCAGGGTTCCGCCAGAGAGCTGTCATCATCGTTTTGCGCTCCTCGTAGCTCTCGAATTTCGCTAACACACTTATTATTATGTTACACTGTGTAGAAATATCAACTTTTCACAGCCACTTAATCATTAACGGGTAGATATTGTGCCACGCTAAACTACCAAAAGCACATAGATTACTTAGTTAGGCGCATCAGAAAATTGATGTTCGCCTTTAAGAAATTTCGTTTTATCCTCCAAGCAAACTTAATTCAGCTTTATCTGAATTGACATAAACGATTTAAAATGATTTAAACCACTTAGTTTGCTTAGTAATAACAACAGTTACAGTGTGTATAGTTAACTGTGTTTTCGTCACATTCCAACGTCAAAAACGAGGACATTCCGTTGATTTTTAATATCATGCATTAATGAACCTTAACAATTAGAATTACTCATCTCTCATACTAATCATTACTCATAAAATGTCACAATACAAAATATTGACTGTCTTATTAGTTGTAACAGTGACTTTTAGTTAAATAACACTAGATATCTTCTAATTCTCGGTGGGCTAACCACTTATTAGTAATGTTTGCAATGTGTTTTATTGTCTGGTTAAAAACCTGAGTTGCATGTTTTGTGTTAAAATTGTATCAATTCCTTTCGCACATTTTAAGTGGCTGTTTACTTTTTAAACTGGATAAAAAGCAAAAAAAAAGCTGATGTCATCTTTTTACGTCGATGACTAGCACGAATCTTCGATTGAAGAACAATATTTTTCTTATATTATCTAAGACAATACACAATGTTTGAGCACATGGAGTATGCACAGGTTTCACACGTCCCAGTTGAAAGTTTCCTTGCAACGTGTTCGTCGCTGAGAGCACAGTATGATTGCCTGCTGTATCCGCGCCGGCTGGTGTAATTGTGCTCTGGAATGTACATTCGAACAGCTGGCGTCGAGTTTACACAAAAACTTTGTACACTGAATGTCATTTTGACACAGGCCGAAACGTATAACCCTACTTCCAAATATTAAGAATACCTTGCATTAATTAATAATAAATTGATGAACAAACCGGAACAAAATTATTTCACCTCATTGGTGATGAGTACTCGATAACGATTTATTTTTGTGCGTATTTTATTACATAAGGTACGTACAAAAATAAATAATTTTCGTGTACTAACGTACATATATATCAAGGTTATATGCAATTGACAAGAACCGTGAGCTTACATAAAACATTTAAGAAAGATACTTCCTTTAAATTACGTTCGCTCGCCGCACCTCTTGTGAGAAGATCAAGTTGATTTTTTCTTCGTCGTCCTCTTCCGTGCCATTTTATGCAGGAGTTACGTCTCTTTATCAAGTTAAACTGTGTGTAAAGTGTCGTAAATGTACTGGCAAACTTAACATCCGAAATGATTTAGCATCTTCTTTGCCGCTGTCATATTATTATGTCTAAGCAAACTTTTTAGTGTGGGCCTTGCAATATAATACGTTACGTATTGTACTACTATTTCCTCTACATTCGGTAAAATTGCCTGCTACACATCTAGGTAGGTAGTTAGTTTCCCATTTCCGATCAAAACGGAATCCGTGATTCATATCATGATTTATTTTAATTGAACAAAGCTTGCGCAGCAATAAATTTATATCCGCATTATTTTGTGTGTGCGAAGCATTACGCAATGTTTGCACGCTTATCCGTCAGTTTTTTACATAAACGCTTGAGCATTATATGGAATATTTGTGTAAGTTTTACGAGGCGCGATGTATATCGGAAGAGGTAGGGAAGGAATGGTGTAATGTAATTGAAACACGTGGATGTATTGTCCCGGCGGCGGCGGGCGCGCACAATGGCGCGGCGCGGCGGAGCGCCGGAACCGGATAGCACCTATTGCCGGCGCACTGCGCGCCGATAAGATCCCGGCGCTGCCGTCGCCGCCGCCGCCACCGCCGCCCGCTCCTGATTTATGTACGACGAGACTCCTTTTTAATGAGTCCTTAAGAAGATATCCCTCCCAACCCGGCGATAAATTTCCTCGGTGACTCTCGAAACACTCGAACGCCGATATCGTCTAATACAATCCAGTGGCAGCCTGTTAATCAGTTCAAGTTGCCACATATGCCTTGTGTAACGTTTCTGGTTATACGATATAATGGCCGTCTATCTCGCTGATCTGCCAGTTTTATTTATGGCCATGTTTTCCTTAACGCGCTACTTCCAATTTGTGGAGAGTGAAAGGGATTGTTATAAGGCTGTACCATGTTTCATAGTAATAAACATGTGTATCTAAAGTAACAACATTAACTATATTTCTTTCAGCCTCGTTTCTATTCTTGACAATCGCTTTCTGTTTAGTTTTTGTTCACTTGATAACGTGTTGAGCTGTTTTTTTTTTGTTTGTTTTGTGTTTCCCTCCCTATTTATACGTTTGTGTGTTTATTTGTAATTTTCGATGTATCAGAATTCTTTGTGAATGGTGGAAGTTTGTGTGGCTTCGTACATGTTTACATGATAAACAAACAAACATGGACAGGGGTGTCGGCGGCGCTACCGAGGCGACCGGCGCCGAGCGTCACGGCGGCGGCGGCTTAAACAAGCCTGCGCCGGGGTGGTTGGTCCCTCGTTAGACCGGCCCGGTCCACACTGACTCTCCCTTAGTACTACGTTCATCCTGTTAAATTTATTACAGCTTTTATATCAGACGTTACAGGACCGTCCTTTTCGGCCGTATCGAGCCACCTAGAGCCCAGCTTAGTGAAGTCGCAATTACGCTTTGCTACTGAGTCCGACAGACATTGATGTCCACCGAATCGCAATGAAATTAGCGTTCCTGTACTCTTTTATTTTAGCAAGCAATCGACATTTAAATTAAACTGGTTCTCGATGTAAGACGTACCTTTCTGTAGGTACTACAGTAAGTAGTAGTAGACCTAACTACAGTAACAAATACAGGACGTCACCAAAAATACTATTTATCGTCTACGCCACGTAGCATCTACGCCGTAGTAGCTAAACGTATTGGTTTACATTATGTAATGCTAATCTAGATTAATTAATTAAGAACTTGCAGTCTGAGTCACAAAAAAACACTAACGTGCAAAATTTTGCAACATTGTATTAAACCAGTTCCTGAATCATGGTACAGTTGTACAGGTATTTCGTGCATTAAAAATAAAGTAGACGACAACTGTGCAGCGGTAGCGGCCATTGGAGGTGCTCATCTAAGATGCATGCGCCTGTAGCTGGCATCACCTATTTTCCCTCGCATTTCATTTGTGAGACGTACTAGTGAAAGGGAATTGTTGTCTTCGACGAACAGCGCACTGCATTTCATTTCAATTTTATAAGTACTTGTATGGATGCAATATGGTAAGGATGCAATATAGTTTGAGAGCATCCAATGTGTTCGCACCTTTGTTGTTAAAAGTTTTTGCATCCCGCCACCGATTCGGTGTGACAATCGCACCGGTGGACTTGGGGGAACTAGTTTACGCAGATGTGACGGAAGGCGTGAGCCCTCAGGCGCTAATATGAACTTTCTCTATTTTCGAGAGATTGTCGGCGCTCTGTACGCTCACGTCCCGGCCACGCCTCGCGGTTACACTCGCGCAACTATCCTGTCACTTTGTAGCACGAACGTAATTATTCCAGTGGTAATTGCCGCATGTGCTTGCACTCATGTTAAGCTAATTTTGCTATAGCTTAATATTGTGTTAGCACGGGAAAACTTTTGGTACACTTGCTAACGTGTAATTATATGCACTGATTGTTTTCAAGCTGGAATTAAAATAAGTTTATTTTTCCAGTTGAACATTATGTTGAATAGTTTGCCAGGTACAGCGGTGAATAGTGGTGGTGGGTGATGTAGTGATTTCCGACTGTAAAGTCTTCTGACATAGTGGCACCACTACGAAAATATAATGCCGAATATAATAAAAGTTCGTGCTGTGATATACAACTTGTGATAAAACTTTTAGTTACTGTGCGGAGCACGCAAATGGTATCTCATTGCCGGAGGATCTCATCTATTCATAGTCGTAGATGAGCGATAGCTTTCTGAAATTGAAAATGGCGGATCCGGGAAACGCGAATATTTATCATGTCTGTATCCTCATTTTTTACGCACCTTACGTTAAGTTCAACGCAAATATATTTTAAAGCGAATGTTTTTTGCAATATATTTTTTGTTTCATATATTTTGCTTCTTATATATTTTATGAATAATCTGGCACAAATGAAATTCGTGCGTTTTTTCTGTTATTCGTTATGTTATTCGCGTTTTTTTTTTCGCTCTAAAACATTAACGAAGTTTTATGTTGATGAATCAAAGCATTCCGAAAAGAGCACGTACGTTAGCACACGGCACGAGCCAACTCATCCAATCAAAGGCTGAAATGTTCGGATGCAACTTAAACTTGATTAAAGTCATAAAATGAAGGCTCCGACGCAACCGCCACCTGCCGACATCGGGCACCGGGTAAAAAGTGCAAGTTTCCCCAGCTTCCCCCCCCCCCCCCTCTTAGAGCTTAGCTCGCCAGCACCCCCGCCCTCACCCTGCGGACTTCCCTGCTTATCTCCCATTACCTTCCAATAACACACTCGAGTGCTTCCGCGCACTTATACTACTAAGACAACTTAAGTGCAGATAACGCTCGAAAGTTTACAACAATCGTTTACGGTATTAGACGCCCAAGATATGGAAAATGTGATATATGTTACGTGTACTATGCCTAAGATCAGTTAAGGTTAAGGCACATTAGATACGACGTTGGAATCATAATCAGTTATTAGCAATCATTAACATTGATCATTTATTCTTGGCATATTGTTTTACGCATCTTTCTCTTGACATATGAATGTGGGACCAAGACACCTATGACATTAATTCATATGTTATTAAAAATTTTACCCGAGGGAAAATCAAACATAGACGAGGTTATAGTGAGATAGTCAAGCTCTCTTCGTAGGTTCGACTTCATCTTCGCCTGCTGTTCACAGTTTCATTTTCTTCGGAAACCAATAAGTAATAATAAGACGGCGTAAGGAAAGTAACTAATTTAAAAACAAGTCAAAGTAATTAATTACGTCAAAGCAATAACTTAATATAATCAATTATCTAGTTGCGGTGATTTAACCGATTTTTATCAAAGTTTTTACGCAAAATTAACGAAAAACCTTCATACGGTCCACAATATTTCAATGAAAATAAGATTTTTCTCCAATATTTATTTTACAAGGAAATCTTTTCTTTTTCAGCAGTAATAAGTACAAATATATTTTTTTATTTTTTTTTACTTTTGACTGTAGAAATGAACCTTTCAGAAAAAAAGTATGGGTTTCCTATTTAAGTCTGAAAAAAAATATTTCTTCCTGTGACTACCATTAATCTCGCAACAAGGATACAATACAATGAAAATAAACGCGTATTGTTTGTTAGTCACTTTTTTCGCTGTTTCTTTTTGTGTAGTGTGTTTCAACCTACCTAGGATTGACACAGTAGTATGAAGTCTCTTTCCGAAATCTCGTTTGTTATAAAAGCCTAGCAACATAAAAGTTAAGTATCCCTGACATACATTATTGACATATATTATTGACCGTATGTTTTGTTTTACTCTGATTCTAGCGTTGCTTACTTCGGGTCGTAGATGTAAAAGAAAATTAATATAGTATGAGAATTTAGATCAGGGCTAAAGAAAAATGTTTCGTTATAAGGACACGTGTAAGTATCTATAAATGTTTGACATTGAGTAGGTATTAATGTAGAAATTATGTACTTTGGTAGTAATATCTAAGTAGGTACCTGAGTCAATTACTAATTATATGTCCAGTGGAGTAGATAATATTACCAAAAGGATCTCTCATCTATCAGAATCATCGACAGTGATTAACTCCTCAATATAAAATCAGATAATAAGTCATATCCGCCCAATGCGAAATGTAACCAAATATGGTTGATTTCATCGAAATATTACGGATATTTTCCTGTAAGTAAAGATGAGTAAACACCGGGGCGGAGGAAGCTGCGTGCTTTGTTTTCTATATTGGATCATGTTACAGGCGGCAGATCCCAGGGCTTACAGTGCGAGCGCATGCACGTCTAACTTTGCAAACCGTTCTTAAGAAACTTAGCGGAGTTGGTAGCTCCGGCCGGGATGTGTTGCTACCCGCGTGCCAGATAACAAAGAACACCTCAACTTGTACCATCGTGAACACACAGCCAGTAAGCCACTTGAAAATTTAAAGATTTCAGCGATTGAACAAGTTTGGGTTGTACTGCTGCTGCCACTGTAGTATCACAACACGGCGCTAGCTTTACTGTAGCCCGTGCAACTCGATACATTGTTGACATGACCTAACCTTTGTCTAGGAATTATGGTGCTGAATATATGTATGTATTTTTTTATCGACGATCACTTTCTGAAGTCTGGAGAAGAACTGAATTCAGTTATATAAATTTATTTCATAGAATGAGAACCAACTTCAACCAGTAATACGATTATTCGCCCACCAAAAAATAATCATCAAAATCGGCTCATAAACGACTATGTAGATATGTTACATACGGGCGAATTGAGAAAGACACCTTTATTGAATTCGCTTAAAAATAAGTCCGTAGTGAGACCCAGGTGTTAGTATTAAGTGGCATAACCCTATAATATCATTAGGGCTTCGTATATCACTTTGTAATTTTTTAGATATAGTTATTTTGGTAACTTAATTATATTATGTAGGCTATGTATTAAGGTGGTCGGTGTTGGCAGCAGCGTGCGCCGCCCCCGACCCGCCGCCTTAATCCGCGCAGATGACGCTCGGCTTTACCAACTTACTTTCTTGCTGAGCCAAGTTGTTGCCTCCCAACAACTAACAAACAGCGTTAATGATCTGTGTACTTATCTGACTTAGGACCGCACTCCTTACTCCGTACAGACTTATATGGACCCTATTGACCGAAACTACTTCAGAAAGTAACTATGTTGCAACATACCCACATGTCTGATTAAACATTGCATTTTACATTTTCCAGACTTGCAGCTCGCTTCTACAAAACATAAAAATAACAAAAAAAATTGTCTAGACTAAAAATAAATTAGCGTTTTTTATGTCATATGTCAAGGATCATATATAACATATATATTGCCTTAACTGATAGCGTCATCTTACCGTAAAACTTATTACATGATATTTGAACACGTTTATTCTAGTAGTTGTTACAACTGCATGCAGCATTATTTACATAAAATGTAAAAAAAGTTTTCACCGTGAAAGAAAAATGTCCCTCATCATTAAAGGTAGCAAGCGCTTGCGTCTCCGGCGCGCCCCGCTGCGCATCAATGGCGCTAGCGTCGCATTATCGGCCGTCACTCCGCGCGACAGGTGTCTCCTCCAGCCAACTTGAGAGTAAATTACTAGCTACGAACTCGCTGAATCAGCCCGCCGTCACCTAATCGATTTCCGAACCACTCACTGAAAAGGTCATGAAACACATCATGTGCTAAGTCACGCCTACAAGAAGCTCGGTGAAATGCCTTTTAAAACTAAACTTAAACAGAGAATCTTGGAAGTTCCACCCCACTTCACCTATAGATGCATACGTACATAATATAGCATGTAAGTTGAAGTAGGCAGTAAGTTATCAAGAGCAAGTTGTACGGAGTGCAGACGATGAGACCGTTGAACGTATTTAAATAGGGAAATGGGAAACAGAGGCGGGAGTAGTCGAGGCTCTCCCGCGGTATTGTTTTAATTAAAGTAATTGGAGAAGGCACGTTGAGTACGGCCGGCCGCTTGTCTCTGATCTGCGACTCCGAAGACCACAATATCGACCTTCCCCAAAATTTTCCTCCACATTCTCTTGCCGTCCTTTTTAAATACCCAGCGGAATACAAAGGATGCATAGAGAAGTTGATCGAGAACATTCAGTGTTTTGCGGCATGATTGCTGGTTTGAAGATTCACACCAATTTGAGCCCGGATTCAACGGGTCGTCAATTAAGCAATCTGTGAATAACTTATGCACTAACATTCAGCTCCCGGATGTGCAGTGGTATTACTTAGGTGCTGTTAATTAACGATGATGGAATTAATTACAGAAGCACTTATTAAATAATTGTCACCACAACTTTGCATAACTTAACAGTATTTTCTGTGAAAAATTTCATCCTTTTCATTTTCAGCGTCCAAAGTTACGAATGTCACGAGAATAAAGTAATTTCAGAATGTATTCCGACGCTAAAGTAGTTTAATGGGCACTTTCGCGTACAGTTTTTCATGTGTAGTGGAGTGAGCGGGCTTCATATGTAACTAGTGGTAAGAATAGATAACGGCCTTTGTGTGGCTGCACAATAGGACACAAAGTTCCGGGATGTCCGATATCTAGCAGTCCGGCGGCGGTGCGCGGCCCCCTTCCGATGCGCCAAATGCAACCGCGGAATATGAGAAAAGAAACCGACGTGACCACTGTCTCCGCAAAAAAAGTAAAGCTAAACAGAAAAGGGAGCCACAAAGAAAAGAAAACTGAAACTAGCCACAGCGCGACGGAAACTTGCGCTTCCGAGCTTCATACAAGCCAGACCCTAGACGCTCCTGATTATACCGCTACGCCTCTAATGATATAAAAGGTAGTCTTTCCGTTGATACTTTTTCTTTCGCTTCCAGGAGATTAATTTAAATTTCTGAATATTTTTCGTTTGATGTCTCTTCGAGCTAACACCGGCATCTAAGGGATAGATGATAAAGTACACCCCGAATCCTGTCTTTAATCAAGCAAATGTTCTATTTTCGCAGCAAAGCTCGGATTAACCCTTTCACAGAGAACGTTTGTACAAGTTTCCTTAAAGTAATTAAGGGTTCAAGCAATTTGAACTCAAATGAAATTTCATAATCTGTTTATCGGCAGAATATTCTATCAAATTAGAATATTTCTTGTCGACACTAGATGTACGTAATCTGAGTGTAAATAGGTGTGTGTGGACTTTTTGGCGTCTAAATTGCCATAGCTGAGACGGTGCCCGCGCCGGTAGAGCTCATACGGGTGCCGACGCCGGCGACGTACACACTTACACATTACCAAAAACAGTGAATAATGCAAAGGCCCTTCGGAACGGATCATATTTTTTCAGAGGAGATGTGGAATCGCAAAGTGGCAAAACAGAATTTAATATTCGTAAAAGGGTTGACGTCGGGACCGGGGCAGCGGCGGTTGACGCTACGACTCTTTTTTTGGCCACTTTCCAGAATCAATATCTTGGTGTATAGTGTCCGTCGCGCATTGTGCACTAATCGCTCGGCCAGCCCATGCGTAAACACACGCCGCCAGCCACCCCCACTGTTTTCATGCTATACTTCAGCTAGGGACACTATACTTCTATCTGTTGGAGATTTAACTGATGACTTCTCTGGATAAACCAATAAATGTAAGTCTATTTGGTTAACCCGAAAATAGATATCGTAAGCGTCGACAAACAACGAGGGTTGACCCAGCAACAGCAATTCTCCAACATTTCCATGAAATTATATTGTATTCTGTCGTTCTATCAGAAGTCTTCAGGCTTTTTATGATGACAAATATCATTATCGCGCTGCCAAAATAAGAGCTGAAATGAGAGTGAGCGAGGAGGACGCATGGATGAATAATACATGAAAAATAAATCTCTCCTCGGTCGTTTCTTACCGTGCCGGTAATTCACTAGGTAAATGCTATTTGCCTTACGATCGACTCGTGGAATTGTCACAGTTAATGCTCCGAGAGAAATTGTTAATATCATCCTGTTGTTTTATCTGTTTTTTAGGATTCTACGGTGAAAAACAAATCCTCGTTGAACCACGTAATATTACAGCGATGTAACAGAACGTTTTAAAAACTAAATGTCGATGGAAAAAAGTTCCCGATATAACCCTAAACTATACTGACATTTCTAATTCACTGCCGCCTTGGGATGCCATTACAATGACCAGTTTTTACAGCAGTAGACTTCTAAATTATTTAAAATATCCTTGTTGAACTCTTATCATCCTAATTCTTATGTCTTGTTAAAGACAAATATTGCTACACAACATTATAATTATTTACGTACGTAAAATCGAGCCCCATCCTTAAATTTCCTTACACTAACATTTTCTTGCAGAAATGTGAAAAAAGCTCTGTATCCTCGCTGATATAACCAACATTTTCGGTCACTTTCAGTAGACGAGAAGTACATTTTTCCGCTTTTAATTTCTGCATGTTTGACTGATAATGTCAAAGACTTCAATATTCATTTCTTTTTTTTGTCTTGCTCAATAACGCTGTTGCCATAAAATCAAACTTAATCAATAAAATACATTAGGTAGTTAATACAATCGAAAATCTCGTAGAAGGGTGTATTTAAGTTTTGAAGTTAAGTTAGGAATTTATCTCTTTGTGTATCGTCACGCACGCAAGCCAAGTGTAAACCAATTAATTTATCATTGGTGTGTACTATACTTGGGTGTACTGTTCGACTACGTTTGTTACGCAATAATAATTGTAAAGAAAAAAAAAGTTACTTCAACCAGTGCCCACTAATCGCCCCTACGACTCTTTAAAGTTCCCCTCGATATATCTGGTCGGCCATCATCATACACTGATTTCCCTATCATGGCTACCTTTGAAATATCTACTTTCCAACAAACACAATAAAGCATACCTACATACTGTCCAATTGAGTAACCTCCTTTTTTGTAGTCGCTAAAAATATTTGATAAAACCTGGAATGTCACATTGACCATAATGACAGAGCGAAATATGATTGGTAGTTTATGTGGCAGCGAATTAGAAATTATAAACAGTATATTGTTTATGTTAGATATCTAACATACTTCCTTTATACTGCACATTCTTCTGACATACGTTTCTAATATTTCTGACATTTCTTCTCTACTATTAACTCGTCAAAATCTAAATTGAATACCTCACACTTACACGCGTTTCTACTACTAATCGTTTAGAATAGCGTTATCTTGTCCGATATTATTCAGTATTAGAAATTGGTTGCGGATGCCTGGCACTAGTACCAGCCACGTATTATTATCGGTTCGGCGATGAATAGAGATATTACGGTGAATCGACGTAGATAGTGGCGAGGCGACGTGACGCCGTGCTCGAGAGGCGATTCATTTAAAGACTCTTGTCTGTAATTGCAGGCCGCCTGCCGCTTGCGACTACGACGCCCGTCATCAAGCAAAAAGAACTTTTAATGGCGATAGTCGTAACTGCGAGAACTCGCACGTGATTCTAGCTCAACGTACGTCCCGACATCTTAAACTGCCGCTCTTGGAACAGTAACAGTCGACTTTGGAACAAAGTACCGTTTGTCGATTTACACTGCCTACTTAAACTACCCACATTTACATTTAAACAGTATTTTTTTTCTGTAAGTTGGTAAAATGTTAATGTACACGTCATTTTTCTCAAAACTTTTAATGACACTTGCGCAAAACCTAAAATTGAGAAGGAAACTTAAAAGTTGTAACGATTTATTTCACGCTATGTCGCCCTGCTTCCGCTTGCCGTTTTGGCTGCGAGTAACATGTCGTAAGTCATCGGGAACTTACGTTCGTGTAATCACATAAAGTTTCTAAGCCTGAGGCGAAGAAAGTATAGTAGTACGAATGAAATAACTTTGCACTAGACAAGGATTTATGGACGATTCTTTTCGTATTACATGCCTTAATCACAAAATTACAGTAGTCAGGCGTATATGTAATATTTTTGGAAGATTAACGTTACTGATATGGTATTCTCATAGTGCCATTACAGCTTTCGGTTTACATTCACGATCTTATGAGTTTGATCTGGTGGTAGATTTCCAGCGGCTTCCGCACATCACACTTGATCAATGCAACAGTGAAAAATTAGTATAACGGCTGCACTTCCGGCGCGGCGGTAAGGCGATGTATATCCGTGGCGCCGGCGCTTGACCCACTTCTTGCTACATGCCGAAACGCCTGCGATTTAATCACACCCCACTCCCTCCTTCCGCCGCCGTGACCCCACACGCCTTGCTGCTTTGCCCCATAATTATTAATTCCATTCCAACCTCGCTAAGAAAGCGGCATACCCAGATAAATTAGAGCCGACGAAGTTAGCGTGCTAGGGAACTAAACTCCGTGCCGTTGCCGCCCGCCCGCGCCTTAATCGTCTTTCGTTTTGTTTTTATACGATTCGCTACCAGGTTACACAACCGTCTATTAAGTCTTCGTGTGCAAAAATGCGAGCTATTATCGGATCGAAGTTGCATTCCCTTGGAAAGAGTAATGTAGTATTGTGAGTGTTCGCAGTGTCTGGCGCGGCGCGTCTGTTGCCGGGCGGAAATTGCGCGGCGCGTGGCGTGCGCCGCCGCCGTCACCGCCGCCGCCGCCCGCGTGCCGCTGACGTGCACTCTACTCGCTATTTTATTTCGCCGTTGCGGGCGCCGCCTCCCAAATCTTTCACGTCTCTAGAGCTGCCTCATTCACCCTGCACCTCGTACACACACACACACCTATCCCACCACTTCTGCTTTGATTTTCAATTTTATTCCTCTTCGTTCTAGCTAGCTCGCTCTTCGAAATTGACTTCACAGTTAATAGCTGCACGTTTAGAGCCCTGTGTTTCCGCTAAAGTATAATCAAGTTTTCATTTTTTTTTTATCTGACCCAGTATGCAGTAGAATTTATTATTCTCCATCATTTCACGGATAATAGCGTATATGCTAGTCTAGTGAAAACTTAAAATATGTACCTTGTGTTATGTTTGCAACATAACAGCCAGACACGAGTGCGCCCTGAAATATTTTTGTGAAACTTTCATGAATATATTAGCCATAAATGTGCCTAAAGGAATCTATTCCCTGTAGCGTGGAGGCGCCAGCGTCGCCCCTTTCACCCTCGCACACACTCGCGGCACACTCACACACACGCACCTCGTTAACAAAGCAAGCTCTGTTCAACGCAACACGAAAATTATGTTAAACTTAGTTTTAACATGCCACGGAAAACTTTATTTCTCTAAGGGCCTTACATATCTCGCGGAATATGTGGGTTTTTTGTTGAATCGCGGGATTCCTTTTGAAAAACCACATATGCTTAAATAAGAGAATTTGGAGAATCCACGCATATCTTTCTTATTTAGTTGAAATGTGCTATCATTTTTAGATGCCGACATTAGAAACTTTCTATACTTACCTACTCAACTTGCAGAATTCGATATCTGTATCGATTGCGATGTGAACGTGATGTATTAGCTGGGTCTCCAAAGTTGTTCTTACATAGAAATTGCCAAAGAATTGTAATAACAATAAATAAAATATTGTCAAATGTTTTCATTTAAAATCAGAAAAAGCTGTCCAGCCGTTTCAACGGAGGGCGACCGAAAACTTCGTACCGCGAGATTTAAAATAATATATTACTTGTATAATCTCCGCTTTATTTACACTGACTGTTTTATGTAGTTAAACATCCCTCAATCGATATCTATATTGGTTTATGAGAGAACGCGGGCGTCCTTGTTGTTATCGTACCCCACTACCGCTATAAGTAAAAATAAGTACACAAAGCTACGCAACTTAGCATTGTCGCCGCCGCAAAGTTGTAAAAAGTTATGTCATTATATTTTTACGATGGCAACAACTGTCAAGTTCGGGAGGCTTTCGTCGGTTGTTTGTTGGCACATCGGGATGTTGTCAGGGGACGAGGCGCTCCTCGCCACTCGCTATACGGACATACTTACGTAGGGCATACACCCAACTACGTAAACTTTTGTTTCACGTCTTATGAGACAACACTTTGAAGCATACTCTTCAATATTGAATACGCAATATATTTTAATGTTTTCCCAAGTAACAGTTGCTGCATAACAGTTTGTCAATATTTGCCTAAGTTTGCGTAAAAGCTTCGAGCAAAAGTTGTTCGGCACTCGTCTCTTACCTACAGTTACGGTACACCATCGAGACGTTTTATATTTTTTTCCATTGCTATTTTTACAACAGCTACTTTTCACTCTATTTTATTTCGAACGTAATAAAAAAAACCTTGGCTTTTATAGTCATGACATAATGACGCAGGATCGAATTCCTCTGTTGCCGTGAGTGAAATGTCGTATTCGCGTGGTATATTAGTCACTGTCTTCGACATCACTCTGCTAGATTTATGATATGGTTTACGACCGGATAATTTTACGGTACAGCAATATCTTTTTGTACTTTGTCGTTGGGTATCATCCTTCAAGAAAAAATATAGGGATGAACGTTAATGAGAAAGCGATTGTATTGTTTGGTGGAACTGCTCGTATATTGGTATAATCGCATTACAATAGACGCTGGATGAGGAGAGCCCAGAACCGAATGCTTTAGCATTAAGGAGATTTACTTCCAACAGTGGACAAATACTGGCTAATGATTAATAGATAGAGAATAGATGATGATTAATATTTAAATAATTAAAAACTTGGATATCAGCGTCATCTTAATAATATTATAAAATAAATGCGAAAGTTTGTCAAATGTGACACGTGCGTGCATAGATTTGTAACGCAGGAACTGGACTAAACGCAGGTAATATGTGTTGAATAATAATCATTGTGCAGTATGTAAAAAAAATACTATTTTATTACAGCATAAGATGCATGTCCAAATTAGGAATTTTGGTTTAATATATTATAGATATTTTTTTATTATAGTAAAGTAAAAATTAAGTAAAGCGAATTCCTAAAATCAAAGTACATCTAGACAGACAGCTGTCAACGCAAACAGCCTATGGTTTACAATATTATCGCCAAACGTTTAAATTCAACGTGTAATAAAACTTTTATCAGGGTATAGACAGGGATTTTGCTTGCAACAGTAAGGCTGCCAAACCTCCGACTACAATCTCCGCCATAAAACAACATAGCTTACTGGTGGTTCGGGCTATTTCCCACTGCTACTTTAGCAAAAAGTGACCGTTAAAAGTGGTTTGATACTAGACAACTTCAAAATCTTATATGAACAAGCTCTCCGCGGCTGCATTGAATTGAAATCCGAAAATTGAATAGACTAGTTTAAATTAAATGAAACTAAACACAACAATTTGTATAACACGGTGGGCTCTTATGTAGTGAGCCTGCAATTTCAGAAGCTAATGTTTCGGCGCGCTCTGATGACTGTTTGCGGTTATCGGATTACGCGCCAAAATAGCGAGAATTCGCCAAATGCAATATTTAGTGCGGCGCAGCGCTAATACAGTGCCGCTTATACAGCGACCTGCGACAATTGAATGCCTACAGCCACGTATCGATACACTGCGCTAATATTGTTTGAGCCCCTCTCTGCTAAGCCATCATTGAACTCGATTCACAACATTGTGCAATTTAGACAATCGCCGCTGTCACCGCTCTCGGTTACAGTTGGTTCGTAAATACTGCCGATGTATGTACGTCGCCGGGATTAACGAGGATCATTCTCGTACAGGTCTATATGTACGACTGTTTACTTTACTAAATTAAATAATCAGTGTTTTTCAAGTGTTATTTATGTACTATATTTGTTTATTTTTTTAATCAGTGCGCGTCATGTACCGTGTGCCTTACTATAGTAGTGTAGTACTTAGACAACAGCATCTCGAATAATAAGTACCTATGTTTCGCGGATTAATTCTGTCCCTGTGTCAGTGTAGATAGGTATGCGCCCGCCCGGCACGAGAGTCGGATTCGATTCCTGAGACTTGTTTACATACACGCCAATTCCATTACCGCCCGCACCGCCGACACTTCTATTCGACGAACGAGCGGTTCGATATGCAATCCACATTCATTCTAAAGCTATTACGATTCAAAGCTGGCTGATGTATTATCTATATCTACAGATACGTAGCTCGTTGCTGATTTTCATTAATCTATTCAATATCTCACTCACAGACATATTAGATTTATCCATCGAATTCTCTTAATTACGTAATGAAATCTAATTTTAAGACGCTTTACGCAACGGAATGGAAATTAGTCAAGTGGCTGCTTAGAAGAAACAAGTGGCTGGAATTCACATTATTATTGTGTTATGTCTTTTTCCCTTCTCAGGTCAACTTTGTAAAACTTAAAAAGGAACATCGTCTCTTGCTATGCTGTAAATACTCTGTTCTGGTAACAAGCCTTGTTTTACTATAAACATAATCTACATATGTTGTTTTTTTTTTTCGACTATTATTTCGTTCTTCACATTTATTTTAAACCTATAAAGGATTTCGAATAACGTACAAGTAGAGCCTGTGTTTGGAGGTCGGCGTTGTAGGGTTGTCCTTGCTTCAGTCTACCTACAGTATAGGTATAAAGGGGCACGGTTCGTTGTCGTCGACCCTAGTGTAGCGGTAAACGGCAAGTACAATTTCATTCAGTTAGTTTGTAAACGTGTTCCCATTTAGGCTGGTAATGTGCAGCAACAGGACGATCAAGCCACACAGCGTCGAGGGCCGGCTCGAAGTGCCGTGAAAAGTCGACTCAGTCCGTTTCCACTGGAACCGTAATTAAATTCTCCTGCATGTAGCTTTTATTTTTTGCATTAGTGACCCAGAGGCCATGTCGATGGTTACACGAGGTCGCAAGCGGTCGTGCATGCAACCTAGCGGCTGGTGCAGCGTCAAAGCTCGTGCAAAGCCGCCTAGTAAGCGCAAGTCGGAGTGTATCTGTGCACCTCCCTACGTCTGCTCTCATAACAGCAGCGATTTATCGACTTTTTGTGCGGTGACCACTCGCTTATGAATGAGAAGCATATTGCCTCGATGTTCTTTTACAACGGGGGGAAAGAACATTCTGCTGGCTCAGGGCACGACCTCGTACAATCGTTTGAAGTTATTTCGGTTTGCAACTTGCACGGGAATAAAGTTCCGCCAGCGCTGGATTGGGGAGACAAAAACGACCGCCGTTGTACATAATTTATATTCTAAAAGCTGAATGGTGGGGCTTATCTGACAAACTTTTTTATCCGAAAGTATTTACACAAGATCAAGTTGATTTTTTTTTTTTTGGCAGAGCCAAATCATCCTCTTTATATTTTAGAAAGAAATAAAGATCTTTGTCTGCTAATCTTGAAGCTAAAATGATTTTAAAACTCTTATTAATTAGTTAAATAAACTGTCAACTTTAAGTTATTGTAGTTCAAGTTGAGCTTTCAATTATAACAATGTATACACACACAAAGTGCTATTACGACATCAGTAGAGCAGCAGAACGCATCGAAAACATTGTAAGGGGTGAACAGTCTCCTCACATCACTGGCACTGATATGGTGCGATTTAGGTAGTTAGTTATATTTATCATTCCTAAGTACCTCGTAAGCCATAAAATGTTAAAAGGCGTGACTCATTAACCTATTAAATATTTAAGAGCTCAACTATTAGACTGGCCATCCGAAGCGCACTTTTAATTTCTCCACTAGACTCACCTGACATATGTTCACACCTAGGCACGTCATTCTACCTTAATCCCTGTTAATGAGATTTTATGACACTTTCTGCTGCGGGCTAAATGAATTTAAACCTCATCGGAGCTCGGGGCTGCGTCGGAGTTCCGCCGGCTTGATGAGAGCTTTTGCATTTAAATAGGTGTTTGTGTGTGTTTTTCATTAAAACATAAAGCTTGTAGTAGTATTGTGCCGTCTGAGACACTATTCAATAGCGTGCACAGTCATCATTTGCTTGTTTTATATGAAGCCTTTTACATGTTGAAGTTATACTATATAATAACTTACTTATATGTTTTTTTTTTTTGTTACAGGTAAGATCACGTAACTAATTCCATTACAAGCACGCCTACGGTAAGAATCCAAATTGTTATTATAAAGCTTCCGTAAATTCTTGTAAACAATCTTAGGAATCTGTTCAAAGACACAGTGTCTACATGTTCATAAACACGCAACGGTAAGATCGCAACCGACAACCCAACTGCCAGCTTAGAAATTGCCCACACGTTCTCTTGTAGAACCTAATGTATGTACATAAGTGTAGAGAGATTTGTCCCGGGACTGTCGCGCACGTTATTTGAATGCGGAGAGGGTGCTGCACTCTCTGTATCAGAGTGATGTTACAAATATATATACTTACCCACTCACAGCCACTGTGAAAATCTAACATGAGAACACGTACAAAATGGAGTCTCAGTTGGACATTATTATCTTTTATCGCATGCTCATACTCGTGACACATTAGGATTGAATTTTCACAGTGTAAATCTGTATACTGAATAGCACGACATGCATTATCTAGTCTGATTTAGTAGGCTCTTTAATTAAGCACACAACGAGATTTCCCTTCCGATAGCAAAAGCCCCATCCTCCGCAACGAACTCAAATAGAGCTCTATTCATTATTCCGGTCATCCTCCCTGGAGGCACAAACGTGAACCAAATGTTTAGTTTCCTTCGTTTTTTTTTAGCTAGGTCGTTAAAGAAGCCTTGCAAGTTCCAGCCATTTGGCATTCGCGCAGTCTGCTCGGAAACCACGGCAACGGGTTTTTCTTCGCTATTGATCATTATAAATGAACTCTGGTTTATTCCACCGTACGTTTCCCACCCGTGGACGGCGGCGGGATGCTCTCGGGAATATTTTATCAGTAGCTGCTCCAATAAGATATAGTTTTAAATATTCAATGGTGGGTAGCTCTGCAAACTTCAGCAATGGATTGCTTTGACCGCCCTGCCAGAGGAAAGGGATGCAAAACTTCGCCATGCATTTAGCTAATGTTAGAGCTATGCATTTCGTTCAACATTTTCAACGAGTTCCCGTTATTGGTTGAACAGGGAAAGTAGCAAACTTTCTCTACTAGAGCGTAGAGCACTACCCCTAATCATTTATAGATAATATTTCAGAGAGGAAAATTCAATTCTGTAAGTTTCATTGATCCTTCCCCTCGTGTTCCAGTCAACCTCGCACACTTCATGAAAAAAGTATATGTCAGATAAACAAATAAGTGCCTTGCGGGTTATTATAACAGTTGAAATTGATTGATTATATTATTGCCTTTTACGAATCTGAGATATTATAGTTAGCCCATTTTTTCTAGTTATTCGTCATTCATATTCTACAATATATTTCAAGTAGATGTTGCAACGGCAAGCAGATGGTCGTTTTGATTGTATCTTTTAGTAAAGTTGAAAAAGCATCATGGTATGTTGGTGAGCCGATGGGCGGTTATTGCGGGGCTGCGGAAGCTATGATTGCGGCGCGCCCGCTTCCAGCTTATTTCCATCTTATTACTGCCGCGCGCCGATAATAACACTCAAGTGCCGCCCGCCGCCCTGTCTTTGCACTGAATTGGGTTAATCGGCTGCCAGGTAACTTACTTCTAAACGACTCTCGCTATCTTCTGCACTTCACCAACAATATATACCATTCCATTGCATGGAGGGCCTGTAAACATTTCAGAATTCACCGTATAAATATTCATAGACTTGTTACGTAGTATGGTGGGAATTCTGAACCTTTTTATGACTGTATCCGGAAGATATTCTCGTGGAAAAATATTAGTAATAAATGCAGATGATCCTGACTTTTATTCCCACCCTCGCTCTCGTACCTGTGTAGCTTTAATCCGTTATTTAAATATTCATTAGAGGCGAATTTGAATATAACTTCCTTATATGTTGCATGTGAGTGCGGCTCCTCAGTGCATAGTTTTTTTGTTGTGTCGTGTGTAGCAGATGGTCCGTTTGATTTATGATGTAGGGCAGTTCCAACGCTCGCCTTTGGCGTTCCAACTAGCTGTGAGAGGCTCGGCAAAAACCAAACACGGTACGTCATTTACAACGTGTCGCCCTCCCCGAACAGAGCTCGTCTCGACACCAATTCCACCTCCACTCACTTTGACATAATACAGAAAAAGTTGCCGTAATTTATCGTGCTTTACTTTCTCGCGACTTTTTTATGAAATAATAAAAATAAATGAAGGAGATGGCGTCGTATAACACCATTTGTCTGAGAAAATACGAACGAATAGAGGTATTAAAAGAGTTTGAGGGCAGTCAATCCGAAGCTCGATATTTTTTATTAGTTTCGTGAAAACCTTACATAAAGTTCTTGAAACTCTGTAGATTGATAACTAAATTGGGATTTCCTGTCTACTAATATTCGAGACACAAAGACGGTATTCGTAGTCTCGATAATATTATTACCTTACTAATATTATAAAGGCACAATTTTGTATAACTGATATGTAAAATCGAATGTTTGTTACTTTTTCAAGGAAAATCTACTGACGAAACTTGGAGGAATGGTAAACCATAACTTTCATTGGGATATTTTTGTTCCGTAATACACACGGGAGGATTAACCGCGGGCACAACTATTACTTTTTGTATCCTTAAACATACACTAAATTAACAGTACAATTTATCACTTTGCAAGGAAAGCTTCCTTGGGGCAGACAGTAGCAGCAGATTAATATGTTTAAAATTGATTTTATCGATAACACGTGTAGTCAGATGCTTTATTTAAGTATATATAAAGGTTAGTTTCGTAATGAGTCATAAAGGCGTCCACGTGGCACCCCGCGGCGGCGGCGGGTTGAAGTTCGTGCAATCTCGGGGTTATATCAAAGGCGGCTCACGTCATGATCATCTGGTCGCGTGCGGCCGAGGCCTGCGCCGAACGCCCGCCCGCCCTGGCAACTTTCATTACTTAGTTGCGGAAAAAACATCACTTTTTGGAGCAGTTTTGTACAACTCGGAACTAGATTATTGGAACAATCGGGCTGTTAATAAAGTACACGCCCTTTTGTGGGCACCGTTTACTGGACAAAACTTTTAAATTATTTTCGAGTTGCTTAAGGCATTTAACACATTAATTTGGTCACTTAAAATGTTTCATGAGCGACCTACAATCGTTGATTTTAATCATAACTACTCAAATAAATCTCACAATGATGTTGGACAAAAGAGATATTTAGGATAAGTTCTAATGTTCCATATCTGTAAATATTATTCCCGGGCAATGCTGAATTTTAACCTCCTCTGTACTAATTCTAAGAAATTCTTCAGTCCCTTTGGTCCAGCAGCTCAAAGTAAGCGCGGTGTTCCGTACGCTCCTGGAAGGCGCGCCGACGGGCGGTGGCAGCTACCGTAAACTGTCATAGCAACTAAATACAAGCTAGCGACAAATTAACCTTTACTCTGTGTGCTCTCTCCCTTTAGATCTCGTAAAGCTTTGTTTCCTATATATCGGCTTGTTGATGCGCTAGTTCAACCTACAGCGGTAACTACATTGAGATTCCTCGTGAACTAAACAGTTGCGGTCTAGATTGAATTCAGACTTATTCTTGGAATGTTTATGAAATATGAAGGTTTATCTGAACTGGTATTACATTTTGCAAGCGCTACTCGCCGCATAGGTAGTCTCTAAAATCTACGCGAAGTAAATTAGGTGAGTAGTGGTTATTCAGAGGGATCCTGTTAAACAAAAGAAAAGGCAAACAACCACTTTCCAAAGGCCCATTTCATCCTATACTCAATTCAAGCTCTTGTCTAATGGAGTTATATTTGTAAATTACTTTGAACAAGAAACCTTCAAACAAAACCACGTCGAAATAAATGGAACTTCGAGGTATCTTTAGACTTCGAGAAAATTATGGCGATTTCTTCAAATATTTCACAAGTTTAAAGTGTCTTTGCGAACCTTTCACAAGGATTAAAGGTGCGTGTATTTTTGACTCCTGCTTTATCTCCAACCAAATGTAAAATACAAACTAAACTTTCTAAAATACTCTTAGTCAAATTGGTTTAGAACGTTGTTGTAAAACAGCCGGCCTATCCAGAGAAGAAATAATGATCGCCCGAAACTGTATATAAAACCGACATTGCATTTCGGTACACAGCTCTCGAAATTAAATCCATAAATTATGTCAGTAACAAGCCGGGGCGCGCGCGGGAGTCGCACGAGCTGATGAACCCGCTCCATTCACATTCATGAACCTTTGTTCATAACTGTCAGCTGTTTCTGTCACGGATTTCTAATTTCCGAAACGATTGACCCAGAAACATGAAAATCCCAACAAGAACGGCCCAATCGGGAATAGCTTTACACTGGACGTTGTTCGACCCACGAATATATGCCCTTTGTATTGCACTTTGCGACCGTTGACAATTGTTTTCCGGAACACTGGATTCCATTATTGCCTTCCAATCTATGAGCATTCAGACTTCATTTTTACCAATTTCATTTTATGAGAGATTTTATTGTTGAATAGAACAATCAAATTAAATTGGTCGTGCCAAATTTAAGAGCAGAAATATGTCACGTCATTGCTGGTTTACAATGACGTATTTCCATACCGCCGTTTTGGTGTAAACATTTTTGTAAATAATTAGTGACGGAAAAGTGTTGTATAAAGTCTAAAACAACGTTTCCCCTGGGTATCCGCATTAAAAAAATATATTCCCAAAAGTTACCCCGGTACAACACGCTGTACACGGTGTTTAATTAGTTTCCCAAACAAAAGTCACACCAAAAACACTGGTTTACTTGTTATCCCGAAAATTTCCACAACTCTGATAAAACCGGCCGTAGATCCCGGACCGCCTCCCTCACCTTTAGACTATAATGAAATTTCACTCGTACCTAAAACATCTGGCTAGTTTAATTATCACTTTACAAGGAATTTCGCTTACACCGAAATACAAGATCCAAAGATCCCGAGTTCACCTCGAGGGAAGCCGGCTTTGGCGTAAAATGTTATTGTGTTACCTATCATTATATTTAGTAATTGGAGCGACAGTGGTACGCGCGCTGTACGGGCTTTCAGCATCGGCACCTGAAATTAGTAAAATAGTTAATTACTACTTGGTATATCTTTATTGTACTAGTAAACGCCCCCGTTTTCATCCACTTACATACACTTTTGTCATACCTTGACACACCATATAATTGTAGCTTTTATCACCAGGCGATAATGCAGCTTCCGAAAGGTGATTTTTATTTTCAAATCGTTCTAATATAAACGTTTCAGAGGCTACGTATTAATTTCCTCTTTTTAATATTAGTATAGACGTTCGTTTTCATGCCTGTAGATTTCATGATTATCTTTCATGAACTTAATAATATTCTGCTTTTAATATTCTTTTTTAAACATTTTGTTTTCATTACAATGTGGCAACATTTAATTTGCGAGGGGCTTCTTCTCTTCGGATAATAGAGCAATTGTGATTAGTTAAAAAAATTAAATTTCAATCTGCTACGTTTATGACGCGTGTGTCTACTATATCTCGCTGCATTTGTCCATAACTTCAAATTGACACAATCTAGCGTTTATAATCGAAAACTTATCTCGTTTCGACCTTATCCGGTTTCGAATCGCGAGTAATGCAATGAAAGCTCTACGGTTCAGGTGAAATATACTGTTTGTGTATACAGTTTCCGATTGGCGTGTTACTGGGGCAGTTTTAGAGGCGCATCGCATTCATCAGAACTGATAAGTCGACGACTAACCTACATTCGTTTTGCATGCAACCTAAAATTATCGGACACCGAATCGGTTTCAACCGAGGCGTGCTTGAGATTGTCCGTCTTTAAATAACGCTTTGGTAGATAGGTAGATATAGGTGATATTACACTCGTTGATAGAAAAAAAACTGTTATTTGTTTAACTCATTAGGTACTACATAAATTCTGTGCCCCAATAAAAATAATCCCCACCCATCCAAATAATCTAGTTATAGGTAAGTAGTGTATTGCGGTGCAATTGCTTACTCTCCAAACATTTGTAGAGTATTCGATTGCACTGTAATTTTTTTACTGATTGAAATCAGGCAATGATATAGCATTACATTGTACCACTTCTTTCATTGCACATGTGATATTGTTTCGTTTTTTTTTTAGTCAAACCTTGTAGAATCATAATCGATATCCAGACTTTATTTTCTTTAACGTGTGAAAAAGTGCAAAAGTGTACTGTGGGAAACATATTATCCGGTTGTAAATCTATCTACCTATCTCGTAGCAGGCATGTAGTATATATCGTACCTTTATACTATAGTACCTTTATAAAAAAACTCTCCGGAAAAAAAAATAGTTTTTATTAATCACTTAGCCAGCGTTTGACCACTATCCTGATAATAAGCAGCGAAGTGGATAAAATTTTATCTAATTGTACACACTTCTTTTAATTTCAAAGAAGTCAGTACCACTATTTTCTTCTACCTTCTCAAATCACAGGTTAATAGGTAGGTGCACTTGAGTAGGTATATGTATTTCTGCATAATCACATAAAAGAACTAGTACCTACTGTGTATGATATACTGTACACTTGCATGCTTAGCACCTCTCTCTTTTACACAAATACTATTAGAGTGAGAAAACTTTACAGGTCTCTTCTGCGGTTGAGGGGACTTTTGGATTACGAGTTTACAAAATGGTTAATTTTTTTTAATAACGGTTTTTTCTATTAATTACCTGTTCAATAAAAAAAATGTTCTAAATAAAAAATCTAATTCGGTAAAAAACTGTCTAAAATGGATTTTCCCAAAAAAAGTTCCAGAATATTTATTTTTTGTAACTTTACATTATTTTCACTTGTATGTAACGGAACCTTGTAAGCCGAATTTGGGCCTCATTGATGCAAAACTTTGCACATTTATCAAGAACTGACATTACAATACACCTGATAGGAAGTAAGTAATAGTATTATTTATAATAAAAAAACAATGAATGTCAAAAAGTCTAACAAAAATGCTTTTTTCATAATGACTTCAAAACGAAACAACTTTATAATTTAAGAATAAAATTATCCACTAGAAAATTAATGTCATTGTAGTGAAATCGTGCAAGGGCTTAACTAGAAATCCTGCCTCTTTCTGTTTCGAAATGCAGAGTTAGTTTACTCCACTCTGTTAATACAATGACATTAATTTTCTCGTCGATAGTTTTATTCTTTTTTTTTTTACTTTGATGTCAACTACCCATAAAGCGTGTATCTTATTTTATTATTTTAAAACTATAAAGGCATACATTTTTTATTCTCCCTATGGAAAGGTTTTTTTAGAGCTAACACTTAGTAAAAGTGTAACTAGCATTTAACATTGAAATGTAACGTCAAGTAATTCTCGTGTTAATAAGATAAAGGCCAAATCCTTGGAAGACAAATCGTAAAGTACATAAATTATGACAACGATAAAAAATAAGGCGGCTATTGCCAACGAATAGGCACATAGAAATATATGTAAATATAGCATCAAATTATACATCCATTGTTGTACACCTTAGTAAACCTTATTAAACCTTATAAGAAACGTACTAACTTTATCAAATTACTATTTAAAATCATACAAAAAAATGGGTCTCCCCAGCAGCTGTTTTCTTTATACCATTAAAATAGTGTATAAAATATTAAAACGTAACTAACTACAATGGTATTCGTATACAAGATATACTCCTAACAGTAAAACGTGATTAATAATATTAAAATATGTACAGTTTCTCAATAGTCATTATTAATTAAATACCTAAATATTGCACAAACTTCATGTCACGGAAATCAATAAAGTAGACCAGCCGAATTGGGCCTAAACGACCCTAAGATTACTAGAATTACTTAGTTACAATTTCTATGTGATCACGAAAATTATTAAATGTTTGAAACACAAATCAGAAAGGCATGAAATCTAAAATATTTTTATCCCTTTTTCCCTCTTCCCGTCTGTCGACGTGGTAACGATAAAACTTCTGTATTCTTAATTTAAATGTTCACAAAAGTTATAACGTGTCAGTTGACTTATCTTGGTGTAACGTTTTATTTTAATCATAAATATATGTATAATATTGAGAAAAAAAAACTACTACTACTAACCTTTACAAAATTAAATTAATATTACAAACCTTAAAATATTACGTGGTCATAACGATCTACTAAGAATGAGCCTGCTACCGATTTTAATATACATATAAAAAATATACTTGTCCTGAAGTTTAGCGGAATTTTTAATTGGAAGTTTAATGGAAGACTATACAAAATATTATAAAAAAGCCATAAACTTATTTTTCGTACTTAAATCTAATACATTGAAACGTCCGAGTCTGCTCTACGGGCATTTTTAACAGCCACTTGCCTCGAACCTCGAAAATAGGAAGATTACATATAAAATTCCAATGTTAATGGAAATGTAATAAACCTTTAAATATGGTTATTTCTGTACTAATAAACGTTTACCAAAATTAACACTATCCGTGTCAATCGACACATTACAATAATTTTCTATTACAATAATAACGTTTATTTGAAAATAAGGCTTCCAATTCAAAGCAATAACATAGAAATATATGTATCGTTACTCTTGAACGAGGTCAGCCGGCGCTGCGGGATAGCGAAGCAGATGTCAACTACAGCTGGTTGAAGGGGACCAAATGATATATAAGCACAATTTGACCCGGAGACAACCAGCTAAAGCGAACAACGCTCCTCTTGCACAGGACGTCGCCGGGCGTCGAGCGGCGGCCGCGCTGCCTCCCACGTGCTGCCAGCTTCCTTCTTCAACAACACTTCTTACCACGTCACACGTCAACAAATCAACACTTGTATAATCAGTACTCTGTACAAAACTACTACAAAAACTTAATCAGATACACCTGTATTTTACAAACGTTATCTCAAACTCTTGCCACAGTGTAGTAGTATATCAGTGTTATGTATCGTGGAGCGGCTGACATCGTGTTTATATTTAGATGGTGTTAAAGTAAATTGTTATAAATGTTTGTGTGATGTAGCAGATGAGTCCAGGAATAGCTAGCGTGTAGTGAGGCGCGGAGGCGTCGGCGACGGCGGCGGCGCCCGCGACACATATAGGGCTCGGCGCCGCTCCGCAAGCACACTCAGTGTTGGCTTACCCGCCACAGCCGACGGCGTGTGCCGACATTGACGCGCTGCCGCTGTAACCGTACACGCTGCCTCGCTATTTTCGGCTCTTCCACTGCACTAATTCGGGCAGGGTTACAGCCGCGGCCCCGCTCTTCTCGCTTCCTTCTTGAAACTTCCTCTACACGAGCACAAGACGCGGATCAACAGCGAAGATAACACTCGTAATATTTGATCTATAGTTGCGGCGCGGCGGTAAAAATCACGTCAACTGTTGATTCCATCTCAAAAATCGGAAGTCAAAATAACAAACGCGACGTCATCGACCTGACTTGATCACGCGGCCGAAGGTTCGTTGACACCTGATGTGACCTTGCATCTCGTCATCTTTGACCCATAAATATTTTCGTCTATGTCCGAAAGCTTGTATTTTAATACTTTAAATACGTAAAACTACAATGAATCGCATAAATTGAAAGTAATCATTAGGTCCCGTTGAGAATTTAATCCGCGAGAGAAACGTAAAGCCGAAAAGCAGGTGAGAAGCGCGACGGAACCTGAGGTTGCTGCTATACGTCCGCGAATGCATTCCGACCGGCGGCGACGCGACATCGCGAACCTACTAACCCCGCGAGGGGCCCTGAACCCCGCGACCCTCCGAAACCGACGACCTCCCGCCCTCCCCTCTTCCGGTCCATCCGAAAGCTTTGAAAATACTTCGCGACACTATTTAAATGAAACGCAGCGCAAGTTTTTTCATAGAGATATCGTTATTGATAATTATTCTCGTCCTAAAGGCAATTATTTTTAAAAGAATGCTTTGGAAGGCTATTTGAGCGATCGTAGACCGCGTGCGTGTGGGGCGGGCGGGATTCCGGGCGGCTAGGGCGGGCGGGCCTCGCGTCTCGACTGAGAGCGCGCAGCATCGCGGCGCCGCTGCCCCCCGTCCCGCGCCCCGCCGGCCCGCGCTCCCGCCGCACTGTCTGCAGCGTCTGCACGCCGCCGCCGCCGTCGCTGTCGCCGATCCACGCCGATCACGCCACCACTCCACGCCGGTTACGCCGCCGTCGGCCGCCGGACACCGCCGCACTGACTTCCGACACACTGACTGATTCAAAGAGACGACCATAGGTTTAAATTCTATCGTTACACACTATCTTGGATGCACTAGCCTTACATTGTACCACAATTAACTAAAACTTAACACACACTTACCTAATTAATAGTTTAAAAATAATAACTTTAGGTAATTTCACTTCTGTTTCCCCATCCAAACAGATGATTGCAGGTGCGCTACGTGTACATCACAGACTGACTTCTATGTTTGAAGTAGCTGCCCGATATTCAAGACTACTTGTATGTGTACTGGAATTGTCACGGAATAACACTCAACAACCCCCATTAGCATGCTGTACATACATAGGTAGATGGAGAATTTATGAAGAGTCTGTAGATCTCGGATGCGGGCTATGCTAATTAAGGCTGTTGATGAAGGACCCTCGATGCAGCAAGGCCGCATTGTCGGGAGTTCCGGCAGGTCCCGCACAAAACGTCCCGGTCCCGGTTAGGGTGGGTGTATGCACGCGTACTTATCCCTGCTCCAGAATGTACCCAGTCTTGCCCTGACTTGTCAACTCAAAGATTTATGGTCCTGCACTCCAGAGGACCTGTCTTGTAACTCCATGTACCGTACTCCTTTCGGCACTTTGGCTAATACAAATAGATGATTCGAGCTTGTTTAGTGAAGATCGATTTGTAGCATATTTCAAGTAATGTTGTTTTGGTCGTTCTTTATACGTATAAGTAACAAAATGGCCTTTATTTAAGAGTAATAGTAACATAGATAGAGGTGTCTCAGTTTATATCCAAAATATTTTATTCGTACGTTACAATGTTCGTATGAGGAATTACGAATTAATAAATTACGTTGACATGACATGTATGCATGTATGACAATCGTGGGTGAAACATTTATAAGTGATTGAAATATTATACAAACCACTATAAAAGATTTAAGATAGCAATCAAAATTCTAACGATACTGAAGCAATAAAACACCAATGACAGCTGATCAACGCACGTTATTGAATCTTTTGACGGTCTCTCCGCCGAGACTCGAATCAATTTTACAAATCCTCAATCTGAGTATCAAACGCTCGCTTAGATATAGCGTTCCACGTGCAGGAATTTAAATGATACCCCGCTATCCCCCATCTCCGTTTATTGCACCTTTTGCAGTTTTCCAAAATCACATCGGAAGCATCCTGTCTTATAAAACTTTTCGTCGCAATCGACTCTTTTGAGTAACTACGACCGTTGCCTAATTCAGTTAACCCCACCATCTTATCCTAAGCTATTCTGTTAAACAATCCGCACTTATCCGGGTTTAATCTTAAGTCGCAACTCTGCTGTTCGGTAAAATCTGAGACTCTTCGAAACACTAGAATTTCCTTTATAGTACAGTCGTAGTCATACTTTACTCGTACTGCGTTGCGTGCCTTTTCTTTGTTCTATAAGTTCTATCTATATTATAAATGCATTTTTTGTGATATTTGAAACATGCGAGTGTGTGTAATTGTTACTAAAATAGTACACTTCACGCCTTTTTATACCTAAACGGGGTAGGCTGAGGGACTTGCATAATAATTGTCACTTCTTCACGGAAAATCGATGTTGACGAAACTTGGTGAGAATATATAGTCTATTTATTTGGCCATAGGCTGTATTTTATCCCGAAATTCCCACGGTAACGGAGTAAACAGGATAAACCGCAGGTAACAATTCGTGGCAAAACTAGTAACTAATAAAAGATGTGTACGTTTTTTTTTTCAGTATTGTGATTCTTCTATAAGAAGCTTAAACCATACTAACCTATCAATAGTGGAATACACCGGCCTCTATTGGACGTAAGGTATCCTATTCAGCAGAGTTTTTTTACTGGATTATAAATCGATATTTATCAACGTCGACAGTTCAGCGTTCAAAATGAGTTCTATTTTTGTATCATCTGAAGGTGATTGATTTTTCAACGATCGGAATTTTCCGATGCGTTGAGGCTTATTGCCTCCCGAATGAATATTCAAGAGCAGTTTCTTCCAACTTTGGAGCACCCCAATGGAAGGATTATGATTTTAGGAGCTGATGTTTTATTTATACGTGTGCCTAATACGAGTACGTTAGGAAAGGGACAAGGCGGAGGCGGACTCGGAAAAAATACAATCTTAAATTATTCAGCGATTGTTTTAAATAAATGTACCACTACAAATGTTTTTATTAGCAGATAATATTTACTAGTACTACGTTACTCGGATTAAGCTTTAAGACGACATAAGGCAAATTCATATATATTATATAGGTTTGTTTAAGTCGGCTAACACTAGCTATTAATTTCAATCAGCTTACTTAAAATGCTGAAATAAAAATCCAAACATTCGATACTTTTAATATAAGATTAATTTATTATAAATTAGGCATAAAATTGGTTATAATTTTTAACGATTATTCTGAGTTGTTTCCAACCTATTTTAGTTTAATTTAATTTTCATTTGGTTTCGTGTTGTGAGTTTTCTTGTTGGAAAGGTTTTTATTTGCATACTGTAGCGAGGGTCCTCGTTGGTCCTTTATGATCGTCACTATCCCGTGATTATTTCCATCCGAACACAATTAGAGAGGAGTGGTTACCGGGGCCTCCTGTTTGTTTTAATTACGACGAAACATCCCCCGCCCCCGCCCGCAGCGGCCGCCCACGCGCCGTCCCATACACTTTCATTGCAAATTGCAAACTCTGTTAGCGATAAAAAAAAAATATACCCGATCGAAATCCCAAATTACAGAGCTGAATACGTCGCGCAATAATCGTAAGTACTGATCGGCAGTGAATATCGGTGGGAGTGTAACGGTGCCGCGCGCGGCCCGATCTAATGAGACTGCACGCGTCTAGCCTTCGCCATCCGTCATCATAGTTTATTTTTGTATTATATTAGTAAAAACTGCAATCTCTATATGTACATAGGTATCCTGTCGGGATTGTTTAAAACTATAAATACTCAAACATATCAACCATATCACGTTCGGTCTACTGATGTAAGATGACTGAGATGTAATGGAATAAAGGACAAGGTTACGTATTTTGATTACGATGTAAAATGTAATTAACATGAGGGATAACGATGACCATAGCGCACACGCATTTATGCAATTTCATGCTTCTAGATCATTTGCCATTGGCTAATAGTGTAATGTAATACCCGCTGCGGAAGCTTTTCGCTGCACATTTTGTAATATCAACATTTTTCAGTACAATATAGCTAGTCAGATACAATAAAATACACTCACGCCTCATAATCGTAAAACGGGGTAGGCGGAGGCACTTATTAAGCATACACATGGATCATCAAGCGTATTTAACGCAATGTGATAGGTGGTCAATCCATCGCCGTTATGGCGTTCACACACTTTATGGTGAAATGAATTAAACTCGCAAGTTTCATTACGAGACGTTTTCAGATGTTGAAAGAGAGAGAGTGTGTGTATAGTCCAGTCCAGTACCTAGTACCTATACGTCGATATATATGGCGAGGGCAACGTATGTAGGGATGTATTAATTTTCTCTTCTTGCGGCCAAAGATAGCTTTTGATCTATTCGTCCTATTGTCGTATTTACCGGGACGACAGTATCGATACATCGAAGTATAGAGCAAAGCTGCTGACAATGTCTTTTAGCAAGTGGTCAGCTTAACTGTTCGATATTTCCAAGCCGCCCCGAGGCCCCTTACTCGGCTTAACGACCCCTGTTGAGACAGTATGCATGTTCCTGAATGTACCAAAACTACAGGAACTCTCTTCTCGGCTCGAACTAAAACATCCTGCAATACGCTCATTGGAACTTTGTCACGAGTACGTGTCAAACTTTTATTGTATTATGTTTCATTCCAAGCAGGTAGACGCATCTGCAACCCGTCTTGGTATGTTTGTTCGCGTGGTTACTACACAAAAGCGACCTTTATATTTTTTGCATAATGCTAAAGATGTAGTAAAAGTCACAACACTTGAAGAAAAATTATAGTAAGTACATAATTATTATTTTTTAATAGCCATAGACATACATGTATTTATATATTCAATAGACCTAAATATACATATAGACAAGCCGTTCAATGTCAAAAAATAGTTACACTTTTCTTGACAACATTCAAGCTCTTATAATATACACACTATTCTTATACTATACATTGATTTTAAAACACTAAAAATACCTTTTAAAACTATATTAATCAATATTGACAGTCCAAGGAGGGAACAAATTAGATAGTATGTGGACCGTGACGTACATGGCGTCTTGATATTGCATGTTAACTGATGGATGATGAGAGCATGCTCTCTCTTACGTAGGGTTCCTACTGGATGTATGGGACGCCCTATATAGTTCGTTAGTACCATAGATATCGTTGATATATTAATTACAGCGTAGTACGTTCAACAATACTTATTCCTATACATTACCAGCATAGCCGTTTAGTCGTTATCGTCTTTGTTGGGATGTACCTATTGACGCAACGTTGATAACCGGTTCGCGAAAAATCAGGAATGAATGAATGATACGCAGCGCCATCATTCTTTTCCGCGAATTTATTTGTCCTATAAAGTTATCCCTGAATCAGGTAAAATACATACCGTATCGTGATAGGTTGTGGACCCATCGCCGTGATAGATTCAACCCTCGCGGGTATAGGACTCCCCGTCATGTCTTCCTTTCACACAAGAGCATTATATAGCGTGCATAAGATAACTATTACTACACGCCTTTAGTCAGAATCAAACGTACCGATTGTAACGAACATGCTTTGTTTTTTTTTATGAAACTATATGTTGTATCGTTCACGTTAATATTAAAGATGCTTAGACTACCTTGTCAAAGCCACCTTTGCCAGGTGCGCTTTACTGCTGTTATTTCTAAAATTTATACAGGACTGCTTCGCTAGCAATTTTCATCAAAGTTTTAAAGAGAAAATTCTTTCTTTGTCGTTAAATCTTGGAAACTTTCACAATTACTTTTGCAGTCGGACTTGAACGAAGCACATCACGACTATATCATCAACTTAGAACGCGTTATGATTTAACATTTTAACCTTTATAGGCATCCTAAGGAAGATCTTGTAATACGTTATGTGTAATATCTTGTAATGTTTGTTTTACCTACCTACACTTTTTCTCGTGTAAAACTGGGAAGAGATAACTTGCGTCATAAATACCTGACGTGGCGGTCCATCCTTTAGTTATAACGACATTCAAGAACATATTGGCATATCTCCCAATAGTCCAATTAGGAATTATTTTCGATCGGCTTTTACATCATACCTATACCCCTTCTTAAAATACATATACCAGACTATGCACTGACATTGTAGATAGTCGTAATATACATAGCATTTTTGCTAGGACGTGATTATGTCGAATTGTATAGAACATTTAAAAAATAAAACAACGTGAAACAAATTTATTCACAAAACGAACTAGCAAAAAGTAGCCCACGATAAGATTGATTACGCCCGTTCGTAAAAAAAGCTTAAAAGTCTGTTATATCAAACGGTATCGAGTTAGTTGAAGCGTGTGAATTGGAATTTGGTCGTGCAGAGTGTATCGATCACGCTGGGCGGGCGGTGGCGCGACGGTGACGTGGCGGAGGCGCGGCGGTGGCGTGGCGGAGGCGTGGCGGCACCGTGGAACGTCGAGTGGCGCGTAATGTCAGGATCAGCAGCCGAGCCGCCGTCGCGCCGTGCTCTAACACACGCGCAACGATCTGTCACCTGAACGCCGAGCTCACAGCACCACCGCCGTCGCCTCATGTTAACTGCATTATCACAGAAATAGATAGAAAAAGCAGTGACTTTATGTGACCAATTTACAAAATTACGTTTTTATCTCTCTTTATACAGGGTGGAAACGATAAGTGACCTCACTGTATTATTTCTAAATTATACAAGATGTCGACACATCGATATCGAGTCAGATCACTTATCGTTTCCACTCTGTATAGTCATACACACCCTTAACTACGTCTGTATCCAATAATAATTGTTCAGTTAGGTACTTTGAAACTTTCAGACTTTCCGTTCTTTGAACGAATTGCGAATTGTCTATTCGCCAAATTCATCCGATTACAATCTGAATCTCGTCGAGCAGAAAAGCGTAGAAAAAACAATTTAGGGAAAGCTGGGGTCTGTTGTTGTTTTTGTTTGAAGAGTCGCTAGTGATGGGGCGCTCAGCCCGCGGTGCTCGCGGCCGCCGCGTCGGCCAGGGCTCGCACTTGCTGCTCCGCACTCCACTCACCGGGAAAACACATTTCCTTCTCCATTGTTTCCTAATTTTTCTAAGTTTTCTCTCGTTCCTTTTGTTTCCCCTTCGCGCTACGGAGACATCCCGGTTTCATTGTCTACTTTTATTGCCCTTTTCACTCGAGTTTTTGTTCTGTTAATTTCTTACTTTGAGAAAGGAAGGTTAGGTAACGTAGTAGCTTTGCCATTAAAGCGGCGATCGAAACTACTTTATTAATGCTACAACATTTTCTTTCAAAGCGCACAATAAACATCATATTCCGAGACGCTAGCCGACGTGCTTTATTTCTCCCTCTGTAATATTCTATTCTTATTTCCTGCTCTATTCATTTTGTTGCTTTTGGAGACATATTGTTTCCGTTTACCCTGTACTATTGTACATTTGTGATATATTCGCGAAAGACACGTTATGTTTAACTTTTTTCTTTTATAAGGTTATTAAATAGCGGCAATGGCAGGTGCCATAGTGTCAAGTTGGTTAAGTAATTATGGACGGCGTCACCTCGGCGCCGCTGCGGCCGCCGGCCACCACCGCCGCCGCACCGGACTGTGACAGGAATAGTCAGGAATTACCAGGAAGGGCGATCTCTGGGCTTTAATTCGAAATGATGAGTGAGGGGCGTTTAACGGGCTAATTATCAAACGGCTAATGAAGTTTGTGTCGAGGTTGTGGAGGAGGAGGGCGGGCGGCGGCGGCGGCGGCGGCCTGGGACCTAAGGCGCTACGTGCGGCGACTCACAACTCGCCCTACCTGATCACTCCCCGCCCTCTACAGAAAAATTGCAAAGAAAAAGTTTCATCGCGGGGGAACGTGAATGAAATGAAAAATTGTGTCGGTCGCTTTTGGGATTATTTCCATCGTAAAATTCCTTGGGATACAATTTTTGTTTCAATTCATCAAACATCTTTACAGTCATAAAAGTATAACTGCCCATTTTTCTCATCATCAAATTGTGATTCGACTTTCCAAGTTACCTTAACGGTTCCAGTTTAAATACTTTTGTCCTTAAAGTACGACACTAAACTTATTATCCATTTGGGTAAATGTTGATTTTATCGGATTATGTAAATACCAATGTGCCTTAAATGCCATTTACGTATAGTAGGTAACTATAATTTTCAACAAAAACCTAATTCAAACAAAAAATTCAAAAGCATTTTTTTTTAAAGTACTTAATTTTTTTAAGTTATAATTTGTATGGGACCACCTCTAACTCAACTAAGCACAATCCAACAAACAAAAAATGGGTGGAATAATCGTGCAACATACGAAAAAATATAAGTAGGTACATGTGAATTGTGAACCACCTCCTTTTTAAAGTTGTTAAAAAAAATACTGCATTTTGAATGCAGTAATTTTAATTTTATTACTACATTTATCATAAGAGAGAGCACTTGAAGTAGTGATCAACCAACCACTCAGTTATCACTATTCCAGATAACTTTATTTAGCTAATAGCATGCTACATCCTCTAGTTTGCTATTGTCGTATTTCAGGAGTCGAATATATGTATACACTTCACAATAAATTCATTTTTTTTTATCTCTATGAACAAGCGTTTGACCAACATCCTGCCTGATGTTTAACAGCGATGGAGCACACTTATGTATAAATACGTATAGAACGCTATGCTTCTCGATAAATTGATTTTTATTATTACAGTTACGGTTATATTAAGGTATCTTTTTTTTACATGTTGAAATTGGCACCGCCACTGGAAAAAAACTTAGCTTGATATTTTGATAAGGTCAGATAAAAATCAGAAACCAGGTAAATTGGTCTAGTTCGCTTTTATACTACATGAGAAGTTTCTAATTTCATTGTTTGTTTAGTTGAAAAGTTTTTCTAAATAAAAGGTGCAGCATTTTTCTTATCAAGCTTGTATTTGAAATAACTAGAACATACTTTAGAATATAGTGACGTGCGTGCCTGACCTATAGGCCTCTTTCCGGTTTTTTTTACTTTATTTATAGTCATGTGCGTTTTTCTCCAATTGTCGGCGTTCCCCGCCTCCCTATCCTTATGTATGTAGCAATCTCGCTACATGCACCATTGTTATAATATGTTTAATTCCTATAATTGTACGGTAACCTGTGCGGGTTAATAATTCCTGTTTGTATTTTTGTGTCGAGTCAGAATAACTCGGTTTACTTTAAGAACCATAACACGAAAGCCCTCGGGGCGCTTGAAGTGTGCTACACATTCAAAGTTGAACCCTTGTGTCGGCAAACATGTCTGAGAGGCAACCTGAGCAACATTGCCCGAGTAGCCTCCACAGGTGGGATTCTTTGACATCGAACACAAACATTGCTCGTACACTGTCTACTAACGTTACAATACTGTCATCTAAGAACACTGTAACATAACATTTTACTAAAGCTTTTGTACATACGTGGACTTGACTTGTTTCAATATAAACAATATTGAGTTCTATGTCATGGACAACCAGTTGTAGGTACTAATTGTATATGATTCGCGAATTAAGGAATGGTGCAGTGCAAGGTACTCGTATTATTATTGGACGGTCGCCTAGACATTTATTACCAATACTCTTACGACATAGCCAATAGTCTTACCCAATTGTCCGGATAGAACCAAGGAGATATCACGTTTCTAAAGTTTCTATCCATCCCCACTAGGGATTATGGACGTGAATTTTTGTATGTGTCGAGTATGTTTCACTCGTGTGCCGGAAACAATAGAAAATATAAGAAGCGTATATTACGCTTTGCGTATTCGTGAAGGCATTGTCGAATATTCAAACAGCCTAATACATCGTCGAAAAATGGCGGCGATACCCCCTGTTTTATTATCTCCATCCTCATAAAAAGTTGGAGATGCCTCTCTGTAAAGCTGCAATTTAGCCGTGTAATATATTTCACGTTATTATTTTGTAAATATAATTTGAGCGGGGTTTATGGCGCGGCCGGGCGGCTGATGGCCACTGCTGGGGATGGGCCGCGCTCACATGTGTTGCTAATTACTCATTTAAGATGGCCCTGGCATCGATCGGAGGAACAACTGTTGCCGCGGACGTGGAACAACCACTAATTAAGTACACTGGCTGCGGAACTAACCACCACCAACTGGAAATACCTACATGGAAAATACAGCCCGCTTTTTTCCCTCCAGAGATTGCAAACTTTCCGGCATTAAGGAAGAGATATTTGTTGAAACCGGTGTAAATTATGTAGGTGCAATGTGTCCGTGACGCATGCTAAATACTGCTTGGCCATGCAATTTCAAGCAATATTTGATTTCATTTACTACCACATCGTTTTACTGTGAGAAAATCTTCACACGAAATAATATTACCAGGATCATATTATATTTGAGACAGTATTCATGATAACATGAGTCACGCCTATTATGCCAGTGCTAATTAGTTATATAGTTTTCATTGATGACTGCACCCACTATTAATTATACAATACAAATATATATTTAACACTCGTAGTGATGTTATACGGGTTGGTACCGACATATAAATGATTGGTTGTTGATAAAATGAAACGAATGGGAACCAGGAGCGCGACATTATTAGCCTCCGCCTCTGACACCAAACTCCTTTGGGTCTGTAACCACGGTACGTCTGAATGATAAGTCTGGATATTGTGTGTTGATGATCGTATGTAATATGTATAAAATGTATAATAATTCGTAAATAGAACCTATCCTTCCTAATACATGTTGTTTGAGCTTACCGAATGGCCCTCAACTTAATAAAATAGTATAAACTTTCGATTTGTATTGTAAATATTGGCGCTAGAAATAATAATACTTATTTAATCTTGAATTTGTAATAGATATACTTTTCCTACATAAGGTCACGTTGAAATACAAGAACTCATCATACACATACACATCTTATACAAACGAGACGACACGAGTTTCGCCTACTACTACTATTCTTTCTCAACCTTCTTGACCTAGTGAAAACATTGCCAATTAATAAAAATTCATACTTGGATTTCCGAAAAGTTACGTCGCAGTAATTTCATTATAACGCCCGTATAAGCAATTTTAAGCTTCATAAATCCAAGGAAACGCTTAAAATAAAAAAAGTTTGATTGCTTTCATTCCAAACAGTAATTGTGTTATGTTCGTTGAACGTTGCTGCATAAAAAAATGTAGGTACTGAAAATATTACTCTTAATTTTCCCGAGCGTCATCGATCGTTAGAATATTCTCCAATGTAATTACATTTTTATGTCCAACCTTTTCCATTAACCTGATATTTCTTGGTTGAAATGAGCATGAGCTGCTTCGGGGCAAGATTTACTGTCCAGCGGGCAGTAAATAACGGCCGCCGAGTCCGCCGCTTACTAAATCAGCTGCCGGCCTTTATCACTTAATGCTTACTAACTACCCCCCGAATCAATGTACCACCCTCGTTCACTGGAGGCTCTTCATTTCTACTATTGGCTTTTTATTTAATTGACCCAAATCGTTGAAGTCAAATTTGATTTATTTGTACATATATATTATTTTAAACCGACTTTAAAAAAAAAGGAAGAGTTTCTCAATTCGACAATATTTTAATGTTTGTTGCCACAAAACTTTTCACTTTGTGAACCAATTTGGATGATTCTTTTTTTGTTTGAAAATGGGTTCTATTATTATATAAATTTGGTTCAGTTCCAACAATAGCACCCATAATAAAACCACAAATCTTAATATTTTACTGGTCGGTCTTTTTTTTATTATCTATACTAATATTATAAAGCTAAAAAGTTCGTTTGTTTGTTTGTTTGAACGCGCTAATCTCAAGAACTACTCGTTCGAATTGAAAAAATATTTTTGTGTTAAATAGACCATTTATCGAGGAAGGCTTTAGGCTATACTATAACATCACGCTGCAACTATTAGGAGCGAAAAATAATGGAAAATGTGAAAAAAAACGGGGGAAATTATTATTTGTTATAATATCATAAAGAGGAAAGAATTGTATAGATGGGATGTTTGTAACGAATAAAAGCTACTTGACGAACCAACGAAAAAAATGCGAGTAACACAGCGCAAATTAATGCATTATTTGTTATAATATTATAAATAAAAAAGAATTGTATCGATGGATGTTTGTAAAGAATAAAAGCTACTTGACGAACCAACGAAAAAAAATCGAGTAACACCGCGCGGTACAGCAGTCTTATTATAAAATTTAGCATCGACGATTCTTAGCATTGTTTGCAAGGTACGGTTCACCGCTTCCGCCGCCGTCGTACCGGCCTCGCCTAAAAATACATGGCAAATTGAATAAAATCCTGTTAAACGCGCTTCAAAACCTTATTTCATAATATTAACACTAATTTAATCAACGTGAAGGAAACTCCAACATAGCGGAAAAAGTTTTTTAACCTTCCTGGTTATTAGTACGCCATCTAGGGAGTAGACATGGAAACGCGATGACGCTTCCAGCCCTGCTTAGTTCCAATTTACACTTGCCTATAAAGAGGGCGCTTCAGTTTGGTTGTCTCTGTATCTATAAACACTCAATTCAGTTTCGACTTGTATTTCGACATACAAGAAAAAAAGCGTCTTTTAAAAAAATATTCGCGTTCATAGTTTCTCCTGGATCACTTCGAGACTGACAAAATTAGCTTAGAAAGACAAAATGTAAAGTTTAATTTCTTTAATATACTGTGTGTAAAAGGACCCCGAGGAATGGTCTTAGAAAAGTTGTTTGGGCGCGTCATATGAACAACTTTTACTATGGCAACAATGCAATCGCAAATATTTTTTTCATCCGCATACAAAATAGACAATTTGTTGCCTCGGCAGATGACATTTTGTATGGAGTTTAATTGATTTTTTTTTTTATTTTCCTCGCCATTGTAACAAATGTTCATATTGACGAGCCCAACAGCGTTTGCGACCCGCTCATAAACGCTCGGGATCCTTTTACACTCTGTAGACAAAATATGTCTAACTTTACTTAACTATCGTAAAATACCTCGAACCTCGAACATCATTTAGATCGCATCCTACGTCGCGTGGGCACCAGGAACAAACTTACCTACTCTTCGACCAGACCAGCATAATTATTTTTGACAGTGTAATATTAATTATAACTTGTTCTACCGAAGATCGCAGCGGTTGCATGAGCGTTTTTAACAGGCATTAAAGTTACCTTTTAGTGCACGTGTCGGCAAACCTAACATCTAAGATCTGGTTAAAAAGCCAATATAGGTGAGTTAGCCAGTAAACTTGGCTCTAAGTTTTACATTGTGAACTTTACGAGGGATCTTGGGGAACTCCCGCTTAATTAAAACGAATAGTGGAACAATAGAGATGAACCAGATAGAACAGTATCTTGAGATTTCAGACTCACTGAAATCGACTTTCCTTGTGGCTTTCGCTAGCTTCTTTATTATTTTATAATAAGTGATGAGTATCTTTCTTCCGGTTTGTTTTATTTCAGTTCTATCTAAGAATATTTAAGAGAGGACATATTCAACGATACAAAGTTATGGAAAATGTTAGAAAATATTATTATATAAAATTTAATTAAGAATCATTAAACCTGTGTAATCTCGAATGAAAACAGAAAATGTTTATATTTCTAATATAGATGTTCTCATTCTATCCATTTGTATATGCTTTCTTCTCAATCAGCCGATGTGTTGGAAATCAGAAAGTTTTCTCGATCAAGTATCCGACGGCGACGGCGGCCGCAGCTCACGGCTCCGCCCGCCCGCCCTATCTCAGCGAAACGCCGTGGGCAGCTAAGCTAAACGGGCTGCAGCATCATTAGTTAACTAAACTTTCTGCTTACACTTTTTTTACAATCCGAAGTAAAGAGAAGAGTCATGCAAAATGGCCAAAGTTACGTTATTTTTTATTTAAAAACACAGTGATTTAAAACATCTCGGCAGCTTGTTACTTACTGGCTGACCCGACGAACGTTATTTTGCCAATATGTGCACATCCTTATCTATTATATGTATGTCATGTATGTGTTATACATATAAACCTTTCTCTGAAATCATTATCTATTCAAAAAACTCATCGTGTATAGGGACAGACAGCGGAGGTGACTTTTCTTTATACTATGTATTGAATTAGTTGTTAAACTTTAGTGTATTACGAGCTATTCAAAGTCTTTCACTTTGACGACTATACCTATCTAGAATGTTCCTTCTTTAGATATCACAATTCAATTCACATCTTTCCACATATTTAATGAAAAGCTCGTCATCACATAACTGGTCTCTGAAACATCAATATCTCATACAACGTTTTCCGGTAAGGTTTAATTACCACTACATTACACTTTTAATTTGAAGGGGTTATTTGTATGTATTATAAAAAAAAATCTTACCTGCACATGATATTATCAATATGAAGTGTATGTATGTTTTGAATGGAAGTATACGTTTATTTTTTTTCAATATCTTATACCTATACTTAGTACTTACTTAAAATTTATGAGGACGTACTGACCACCAGAGAAATAAAAACCTACATGCAGGTTACACACAGTGCCTTGGGTATTTAAGATTTGTTTGTGTTATCGGGTGTATGTGTATACAGGGTGGGGCCAGCAACAGGATCAAAAACTTTAATAATTAATATTTTCAGTTATCATTAACACTGACATTCAATATTGATCCTTAAAAAACAGGTCTTCCCTAACAAAATTATGTACGTCTTTTTCCAAACCGCTCTTTACTGACATTTAGTTGACGTAGCGCCAGCACTATTGATATTTAAACTTATTTTCTGAAATAATATATCAATTTTACTTGCTTTGATTGCGGATATTAACTTTAAACTCAATTTATTGCAAAACTAAGTACGTTGCAGTGTCCGAACTTTCATCAAAATAACTTGAAGAGCTCGTTATAATTTACACTTGATTTTTTGCTCGTGTTACAGGTCCCATACTGTATATCAATCATTCGTATCGTGCCATTTAATATGTCTACATACATAGTAATACATACACAAGAATATCGTAAGCCAGTATACATCACATAATTCAAACTGGTAAAAGCTCATTACGTCGGTATTTAATGCTCCAATATTTTCCTTTCGATTCCCTGAAGGTTGTAACTAACAAAACTAAACCAACGCATTGGCGTCGAAGGCAATTAATAATAGACTTCCAATAAAGCTAATTTCTAGGCATTTGGTTAGGTTAATATCTAATCCAATTAACACAGGATCTTCACTGAAGAATCGTTTTACTCGATCTTGCTGAATCCATGTAACTGTCAGTAATATATCAAGTACACAAATTAATACGCGTATCCTTCATATGATTTATTATATCCAAGAATTGATAATCTATCTGAAGTACCAAACATACCTAATAAAAAAAGAAAAAGTTAATATTACAGATGCCGATAGTCATATCCTAAATTAAAAATACCTAGTTGAATGATTGTTCTTAGAAATTCATATTATTATTAGAAATTGAATGTCAGCTGAAGCGAGTCTGTTCATCAGTGTCGGCACGGCAGTGACGTAGCAGCCGCAATTGATGAATAGACGAGAGCCAGTCAGCCCCAGTTGATTATGCTAGACCATTAGACGGAGACTCCTCGTGACTTGGACCGCTGCCATAGCATATCTAGTGTATCGTCTTCCACCGTCGCTATTTCGGAACCACACTCACAAATATGAGCAACCCACAACAAGAAATGCCTGTTATAAAAATTAATAATAACATCTTCACACCTCGACGGGTGAACGTCAATTGTTCCCAATCTCTGACCATCTGCTTACCACTGGCTCGCACTACTCTACAATTATCATTTTATATCGTCACACACATACAATTCATCCGCGTTTCAAACAAATAAAAAAGAGTCTTAACCCCGCTACACCCAGTAAACTACTAAAATGCTCTTTGTCTAGTATTCATTACAACCCTGTCGTAGTTTAAAATTCTTTTGTTGTGAATACTCGTTGCATGCAATGCACGAATAAATTATAATCGGCGTTCTTATAAAGCAGTTCTAAGAGTTAAACCTTCCGAACAAACTGGTAGGTCGGGATCCCTTTCTCATAGAGTCTTTTGTGCAATAGTACAGGCGTGCACTATTGAAGGGCGCTCGCGGTACCGCAGGGAGCGAGCGGCGCGGCCCGCAGCCACCGCCGCCGCCGCCGCCGCGCGCTGCTCGGTCACCTCTCACGGATCACAGCTTCCGCCATGACCGAGCACCCGCCGCTATCTGAAACACACCTACACATGACGAACACAATGCCCTTCCGGAGCGAATCCTTCGCGATGCCGATGCGCTACTCCCAGTGACTCAACGCCGCGCCGCCGCCGCCGCCGCCGGTGAAGTGCGTTGAATGCGTCAGCCGCACCTCTATCTGCTGCGTGTGTGAGTGATCGAATTGCGTGTGCGCTGTCATTGCCCCAAGTAGCCCAAGACCGCTCCATCCGACCGGAACGTAATGTTCTTTATCCTGTGAGACTTACAGACTAAAATACAACATTGACCCTTTATTGTCTCACCCGGGTGCAACTTGAAACAATAGGGAACCCTTTTAGTGCCCTTCCGACTTAATGGTTTAATTTAATTGCGTTCTCTAAAGTTACGCTGTGTGGCTGGATACTAACGAACTCGAGCTTTTCCCTACTTTGACGCTAATCAAGTAGAATGGGTAGTGATAGAACATGAAATAGCAGAAATTTAGGTCATTGCGTGGCGTGGTTTTATTAGAATATGATTACACTCTTCGAGATTTTGCTCGAGTTCGATTGAAAATCGTTTGTCTGAGTTGATAAGTGTTTTACAGAAATATGAGCCACCCACTTCAATTTATTTTAGTACAAAAATAAGTTCATAGGTTTGTTTTCGTAATCTACTTAATGCGTGGTATGTACGTCATAACGTTAAAATGATAATCGAGAGTCCTCCACAGTTCTAGATATTTTATTTTATACGGTAAATACGAGACAATTGTTAATTATGAATATACATTAACTCATCCATTCGCTCATTTACATGATATATAAATGTGACTAACCTAAAAAAAATGTGCATATGTGATAAAAGGAATGTGACTTAGTAATGAAACATGATATGGGAGGAAATGCAGTGGTGGAAGCAAAGTGGAAGATGTTTTAGAAGCTTATACCGGCGTAGGGCCAGGAGCCGGGTCGGCCGCGGGCGCGCCGCCGCCGCCGCCGCCGTCGTCCGCATAATCACATGCAAGCGCTCCAGATGCGCCCCAGACGTTGGCCGCTTTTTGTTTCTCACAATTTTTTTTTCAACTGATGAATGAGTCTAAGTAATGTCACGTCCCGCCTATTATTATTTACAACAATTAGTTCCGAATACATCAGTTCGCCAGATACACGTGCGGATCAACTGAACAATGTAAAGAGTATTGACATTGTAATTTAGTTAAAATAACATATTGTTACTAACAACACAAGTCTGCACACTCCACCCTCGCATAAAGATCACTTAAATGCTGGTCTTGTGAAAATAACAAAAATAAAAATGTAGGTACTATATACAAAATGAAATTTAAAACCTATCTTTCAGAATATTGTCTGTTCCAATATAGAGTTTATATACCTAACGATAGGCCAGATGCGAGTCGGAAAGGCATTTCAGAGATGGTTTAGAATGTCTGGTCCCGAGGCACAGGCTAGGTGCGGAGAGGCGCTGCTCTTGTCTAAATATAATTCAAGCGACCGTCAGAGGATATCGGCTTCTGGCGTTTATTTGTGTTGGCTTCGTCACGCCGCCTCCTGCCGCACATGTGCCTCGCGAACCACCAGAAACAATATCTTATCGCAACCGCTCCTATTTCCTCTCCCGTCGTTCAAATAATAAAAAAAATGGAACGGAACAGATGCACTGTCATTTGAGGAAACTCACATTTAGTTCCAACTCGCACCGAGCACTATGTTACCCTCAATCACACTTTAACTATAGGATATATACAATCTGAAAGCTCAGCATGTGTATATCATAGTATAATATTATCTCTGGAGCACATATGTTCACGGGATGCAGTAGACTTCGTGGAATCGCCCGCGCAGCTCCATACTTCTTTACATTCCATAAGTCTAGTAATTACTATGGGAAGTAAGGAAGCACGGAACTAGCGCTAAGCTTAGATCTTGAACGGCATTTCACGTGAACACTCTTCATCGTCACTTCAGTCGACGTTACACCTTGAGTTTTATCACATTTATGACGACACTCGCGAGAACGGAGGCGGCGCGGTGAGGGCTGTCGTCGTGGAGGCCGCCGTGGGGGTGGCGAGCGACGGAGCCTGGTGGCAGCTCGCGCGGCACTGGCAAGCTGGGAGACCGCTGCGCACGCGCACATCAGCTCTAAAAATGGACTCCACCGGCAGAGTTCGCTCCCGATCGCGAGTACCATCCATTCCAAATTTGTATTTTCCCGAAATAGATCCATCGAGGCGCGACCGTCGCGTCGGATCGGATACCGCGCATGCAACTCGCTGCATGGCACTAGCGGGCTGTAGAGCGAGGCGGTCGGCCCGCGCACTGCGGATCCAGAACACCGCTCCGTTTGACGACCGCTTTGAAAATAAATAAACAGGAGAAGCGGGTTGCGCCTGCGGCGACGGGCGACGAGCCATATGTGCGCGCGCCGCCCTGCCCCTCGGGAGGGGATGCTAATAATAGGCCTTACCATTGTCACCTCCTGCAGGGTACTCGCGCTAAACATAGGCTCGATCCTGAGATCTGGCGATCCTTCGCGTTCACTGACCCTTCCTGAAACGATACAATCTGAGAACACTAAGTTTCAGAGTAAAGTTACTGGGTATTTACACGAGATAAAATATTTACCATTAAATTGGGCGCCCATCAAATTCAATGAATCCCGATAATATAAATACAATTAATATTGTTCGATGTGCTTATCCGTTTTATTATAGTTCCAATATTATTGGAAAGCACCCAAGTGAACTTATTTTATATCTCCAGGTAGAGTTGGCCACTGGCATGATTTAGGGAGTGGTTAATTAGCCAACTAACCAGAAATTTCTGTGAAAACAGCTAGAAAGATGTAGAGTAAAATCATCACAGAATGTATCTCTTAAATACATTTTAGTTACTTATTTAAATACACATATTGTTCGGTAAACAAAATGTTATGAAAATATGAAATATCTAAACAAATTTTGATCAGGCTGACATTTTGATACAATCTTCTGAGCTCTCATTAATCGTTCGCGTTTATAAAGTCCATTCAGAAATGTACTATTTATATTTCGTCGGCGAATGATACAATATACATACACGTACGTAAACTCACGTCACGTCACAAACATGGTGGACATAGCCTTATAATGAATGCCATTCAAGTAAACTTCAAGTCTAATATTATATAATAAAATATTATTAGTAATGGCTAGCTCCAGATTCAAGATCACTCAGTGAATTCGAGGAACAACAGACAGTGTCACCCCTTCTTCGTCTACGCTAGATGTAACATATTTGTATGTAAGTACTTTTAGTGTTTATATTCATACGTAAAGCTGACGCTGATGTTTGTATTGAGAACTTTGTTATTACAAACATTTATACAATTTAAAGTTACCTAATTGATAGTCACTTAACTTTAATTTAAAAATCTGTATTGCAAACAACACATAGCCTTATATTTTCTCAATTAAATTCTGAATTGTTTTCTTGTTACTTACTTAACACTCACACAACTTCGGTTTAAAATACAAATCAATCGAAGCAATAAACTACTGGAGATAGCGCTTAGTTCGAGTTAGTATCTAAATCTTGGTACACGAACATGTCGTAACACAGTTGAGCAAAATTTGTGTTTCTAGCACACATAGCATACAGAATCGACCCATTCAAACGACAAAGACTTGTGTCACGTAAGCCTTGACTCACAGTGTTACGGCTGTAGAGCTGTCGTTTAATACGGTGAACATCTAACCGAGTAGTATTTTATCCTCCGAGCTCATGTTTTCGCACTAACAATTTGTTCCAGTCCAAACTTCTATGTAAATAAATTCGTATAAATAAGTGTTTGTTTGGTTTGTTGTGTAAACGGAGGTTCGACAACACTCCCGCCACCGCCGCAAGCCGCTACGTTCGTTCACTCAATAAAAGAATTTTTGGCAAACTTTTGTAGACAAACAAGTGGGACGACGGCCAAGTCATCTTTTGTCTGCCTCAAATGCAACATGGTTTTGCTAGCCTTTTGATTCCGCACTGTTTCGAAATACTAACTAGATAATATTTTTCGCTGCGCCCGGCGGAAAGGCTTTGTTACGCTACGTTGCATTTGTCATTTCTTTCGCCGTGACCCGCTAGTTTTGTGACAGCGTACAACTTGATGAACCGTTTTCATTTTACCAGGTCTTAATTATTATTTTGTTCCATGGAAACGGATACTTATTTCTTTTCTTAAAATACCAAGTTACTTTTATTATTCATTTTCATGTTGTTCTTTGCGTCAATCCACGTTGAGGCTTCATTATATCATGTAAACTTTGACCTCGAAAGTTAGTGTAAGCATTTGTTTTGCCGTAGGTACTTTGTCGTGCCTGTAGTGGTTTTATCAAAGTTATTTACTTTATCAGCGAAGCAGGTGGGCTCTGTGGCTACTGGGATACTGCAGCCGCCGGACCGGCCAGCGCCGGAGAGCGTACGATGAATATTAATGCGACATTGTTATTGGCCACTAGCGCCGCCGCCGCTGCCGCCGCCGCCTCACCCGCTACTGCCCCAATCGAACATTTCCATAACTTACTATTCTAGATCCCCGGAGAATCCACCCGCGCGTGCCACCCGCTTTTGAAAACTATTACAAAGCCAGCCAGTGTTCGCTAACCCTTTCCTTACATGTCCACCAATACAAGTAAAGTGATATTCTCATTTGCTTTTGTGCAAACCAAAGTGGCTTAGACTTTAGATACACAGACACTTTAGACTTAACGGTCAATTTTGGATAGATCTCAGCTCATGTGTAATCTACTTGAAAAAAAAATTCGCCGCACTATCAGTTGTCTAGTTTCTAGTTTAGTCTCCCATTAATAACACTTTCCTTACACTCTCATAGACGCTTTATAAAGTGACCACTGAAAACGCCATTATTTATTCATAAGTTCTATAATCTCAGGCATACAGAAGGTTTTCGTTTTGCACAAAAATATAATAACTATGTATGTATGTCGTTATGCACGATGATGATTCATTGTCAAGACATCTCGATCTATGCGGAAGCCATGAGAGGTTCTCTGATACTTGTGTGTGAGGATCGACACTAGTTCACTAGTGTACTGTGTCACATAAATCCACATAAATGGTGATATATTTTTATTTTCTAACAAGTTTAATAAATGTACGTTATTCGTTTTTCATATATTCAATTATCAGACGCTGGCCTTTTATTTCCCTAGATGTACGCCTACGTGTTTCCCCTTAAATAAAAAGTAGGTATGAACTATGCTGGAAATAATTCGTTCTTGTAGGTTTTTGTTCCCCAAAAACTGTTAGTGTTTTCTTTGTCAAACAATTCGTATCGACTGTTCCGCTATTGATGGAATATTTATAAATATGTCAGTGGTATACGGTACTGTACAATAGGTTATGCATGTAGTGATACACTTTACAAGTCTAATGGCGGGGACGCGGTCGGGCTCGAGTCACTCCTGTATAATGTACGTGTGGACTCGGCGAACTATACGAACCAACCTAACAGGACCTATCTTATATATACATTTCCTTCTCCATACAGCTCTTTCAGCACGCCCAGTAGCTCTTGCCAAGGTCGTGACCACACACTCATAGTCATTTAATGTTACACTCGGACTGCTAAATAAATGTATCTGTTACATAAGTAAATTTCGTCCCAAGTAAGTTCAAGTAAAAGCGCACGATGAGACATGCCCTGACCGCAAGTATACAATCTGCTATTATAAATACAACTTATTATACACTTCGCACAAGATCAATGCCGCCTGGCGATGGCGATACATGTTGGATACAGAAATAAAATGTTTTTTCCTAGACACTCGATGCGCCGCTTTCCGATTCAAATGTACCTACTATTTCATGTCCAAAGAGTTACGGGACATTAGGCAATGAGACGCCACCGCGGCTAATGCCGGGGGAACCGCAGGGATCAAGTAAGAAGTGGCTCGTTATTGCAGAAACCCTTCACGGCCCTAATAATGATTACCTACATTGTCGCTAGAAAGATATTCTCTTTAAATTACACAGATCTTCATCACTTAGCTCACTTTCTACTATACTATACCTACTTGATAAAAAACGCATTCATAAAACTGCATTAATTCCCACCAGCTAATACAATCGTTAATGCGACAAGCGAATACTTTATAGAAATGTCAAACTTTATGAAGTCGTCGCCTTGAGACGGCGACACTGCCATGTTTTTTTTTTTCAAAAGCAAAAGTATTTTCTTTGTGTTATTAGCGCTCAGAAAGCCTTATTAATGGCGAACTTTAGTTTTTCAAATTATGAAAACTCGTAGTGAGAAGTGAAGCGGTTGCCAGGGAGCTAATTAAATAGAGCTTGGTGGTAGATTTTCCCCCGTCGACCGTCGGTTTCTTTCATTTACTTTGAAACTCATCAGCCGAAAGAATAAGTAGGTAGCGTTGAGATAAATTAAAAATCGATTTCTAGTGCCTAGATACCAGACAAAATAAATAATATTATTAAAAAGTAATTAGCGATTCGCTCTCGGCTTTGTTTTCTGAATCAGTTCTATTGAAAATGTACTTGTTAAGTCAAGGCTTGTTTTACGCTGTACTACTTAAATAATATATTAGGTACATAATAATATTTGAACTGTTATACTACTGCTGTACTAATAATAGTTGAAGCTCTTTACCACTGAAGAAAGAAAGAATGAAGTATCAGAAGTATGAATGATGTACAACGATTACGTTAAATTCGCATTATGACATATGTATTTTCGTTTTTAAGTAGAATTTAGTACGACTTGGTTTAATTCAGACATACCTACATTGCAATTGGGAACAATTTAAAAGGAGATAGTCGACCTCGTGTACCTACGCACCTTACAGAGAAGCGATAAAATTCGTAAGCGTGTAAACAGTGTGTCCGATACGTAATTTTAATATGTAATACAAACGAGTTTCGGATGCGAGAGTTCCAGTAACTATACTAATGTAAATGGTGCTTTATCTATCACAAACTCATTTCTGGAAGCTGTAACGACCGACTGATGTCATCATTGTCGAATGAAGCTAATTACTTTGTTTCTATACGTACATTTCGTCGTAGGCATAATTTGTTCACTGGTGATGTTAGATTAAAGTAGTGATGAAAGCAAGGGGGGATACGTAATTACTAATGAATATTACCGCTTGTTTAGATTTCCAAGTGAACTGCTGTTTGAATAAATGTTGACGATAACTTACCAATCTTTTAAAAAATGTATTGATACATATAATCCAGTGTGTAGTCTCCATTCAGTAAATATTCAATAAGGCAAACTATTTACGCAAAAGACTCGCTTTTAGGTTTTTACTGTATAATATGACGTACGTACAACTGAAGATAACCATAACGTTAACACAACATCAAATATTAATGAGCTTTCTTGTTACTCCTACTCCGTTTTCCTCAAAGGCACTTGAATGTGGACGCTCAATTAACCTTCGCTTATTGTATTCAGCGGTTTTATTTGGAGTTGTTGCTGAATACTTTTTGATGGTATACGATTGTATGTGTACGTGGTGTTGGTGGCGCGGCGTGCGCCCGCGCAGCCGGACGGCATACTGCTCCGCATAGGACGATGAACGATGTTGCCGCCGACGACGACCACGTCGTTTGACCTTATTTAATTAGTTCGTTCGTGTTTACTCTTTGATCGTAACACCATATTTAAATGAAATCCGGAACGTTTAGAGCTGAATTCATGTGAGTGTTGTGTGCCCATCGCAAATTGCCCGCCGCATGAGTAGGTACTAATGAATGACACACGCGTCACGTCAACGTGCAACAGTTCTATTAATAACGAACAGAAGTTTTACTTACATAAAATGAAGAATGCAATCGGCTCTCGTTTAGGTAATAGTGGCGCAGATCTTTCCATGCTATTTCCGAGTGAGTTCATCCACCTCGAGTATTCTCGGTATAGGAGAAGACCAAGTCTTTCTCAAACACGTGCTTTATGTCATCGAACTCGCCGCTCTATAACTCTTCTGGATTTGGGCTAAATTTGTCACAAGAAGAAGTTTCGCTAACTCTCCTTTTATACATAAACCTAGAATTAGTTATAACCTGAGACGCTTCTTCCTCGCGATATTAGTCACACATTCCTGTTCCAAGCTCCTCATGATTTATGCCTAACTAAATTACCCACCTATGTGTTGAATTCCCGACGTCTCGCCCCTACCCGTAAGTACGTTTCACGACGACTCAAACGAAATGAAATGGCGCTGAAACATATTTACTTTATAGAAATACCCGAAGTGGAATTCGTAAGAAAACATTTGGATACCTACCTAGCTGTTTATAAATAGAGTACTGCTGGGGGTTTTGGTAGCAACTTTTTATGGACCCAAGCGGGTGATATCGCCCGTAGAGATATAATGTGACGAACGGCTACATATGGCGTGATCATTCCAACATGGAAATTTTGGCTCCGCGTGCCACATGTTACTGGAATTCACGTTTTAACCCCCGCATCTAAGTTCCGAACACTATCAATCAGTTCTTCGTTGTGGTTTTACTTGTTTTAAATTGGAACTTTCTTTTCTAAGATATGAAACGTGGTTTTGCATGAACTATGACACAGTTGTAGCTTCGAGTATTTATTTTAAGCTTTTCGCAGATCTGTTTGCGTCTCAAGTAGGAGGCACTTGTTCGGTACAGATTACCACATGGCCGATGCCATTGGATTGAACAAATGTTTGTTTTATTTCGATCTTGATAACGACATTATATTGGGAGTTCAGCACAAAAAAATATATAGCAAGAAAATATTTAAACTATAACGACGGCATTACGAATGTCGCTCATGGAAATCAGCAAAACGTATCATATTTTATGGTACACAAGATCTATCCCGGTGGTTTTACCTACAATCTATCCCGATCCCGTAGGAAATTCAGGATAAAATATAGCGTATGTGATATTCTGATGATATAACTAGTTGAATTTAAATCCACTGAGTAGCTTTTGCATTGAAGAGTAAGAAGCATCCAAATATTCAAGTTGAGAGTCGTTACCCAATACATAAACTTAGTTTATTACATAAAATATATTTTTTCTTTTAAAAATAAATGTTACATTATTTATTTCATAAACATTATTTTATTACAATGTATTTGTACAAATAACGAATCTCAAACAGTTTAATCTTTTCCACATCCGACATTCTTTAAGACTGTACGTCGTCATACTAAATGTGTGGGGGTGTTATAATTTAGTATTTTTAATATTACTTTATCTATTAGAAAACATTTTTAGGGCGTCTGTGGTCCAGTTGGTCGGATACTTGACTTGTAACCGGGAGGTCGCGGGTTCGAGTCCGGCTACTGGACGTGTACCAATGGGACTCTTTTTCAGAGCCTATGTACGCAACGCAACGCTCGTACGGTGAAGGACAACATCGTGATGAAACCCACACACCACAAGGTGTGAACCCTCTAACGGCGATGGGCTCACCCCCTGTCACGTTGGCTTAAATACGCTTCGTGAACCGTGGGCATTTGCTTATTAAGCTAGTGCCTCTGCCTACCCCGGTTTGGGATCTAAAGGTGTGAAGTGTATTTTTTTATTTTTTTTAAATTTAATTTTAATCATTCGGTTACGCATTTTCGATATCAGTTTTACGTTTTCTGATACCTGTTATATTTACGGAATAATGGTCTTAACGATTACACCCTGTATAGTCAATATTACACATATATAGGTAAGTAGGTATACGAGATTTTTAGAAGGAAAAAGATCAAAAGATAGGTAATACAAAGAAATGTCAGTGCTGTCTGGCACGCGTGGCTTGTTGCCGCTGTAATGTATTTTTAAACAAGATTCTCTCATCTCAATCTACCCGCGGCCGCCGCAATAACTCAACTTTGAGTTAGTTTTACAACAATGTTATTTATTAGCCACAGAGATGGGAATGTTATTATAGGATACTTTTACATAGAATATTATCTTAATACATAAACAAAGTTGTGTTACTGACCAGTAGATTAATGTTCAAGTTATTTGTTCTTAGATTTATCATAATCCTATATCCACTTCAATGGTTGTACTCTGTTTCTTTGTATTATACTTGAAGTTGAGCATTTAAATGACGTATTGGAATGTTTTACTATTCGGTCACAACAACCGTTTTTATAATTTTTAAATTCTAAACCGATGTGTAAGAAACAATTCATGCCATACAGTCGTATTTCTTCTAATACGCAACGTAAAAGCCTACGTAAGAGATATGCGGAATGTAATAGGGATTATTGTGTGATGTGTTAGCCACTAATCACTATAAGATAATATTTCTTCAAACAATAGACAACTTTTACGAAATTGAAACGGCGTGCACTAATGACTCCGGACTACTATTTAGATTATTAGACTTACCTTAATCCAATTTAGAGGGCTTTGAGCGGAAACAAAGAAATCATCTCACAGTTTAGCTGACAGCTTGACACCTTGATACTGGATTTCCACCCCGGTTCGCCGTAGAGTGTTCGGGCGTTTTAGGGGTGCAGTTGACATACCGAAACAAGACACAGGACGCATAAAACTTAAAAAACACAGGAGAAAATCTCCGTAGTTCAACATTTTTAACAGAATATTAATCTGAGATGTAGAGACAAAGATTGAAAAGGGTATGTTTTGGTGGTTCGGACATATCGGGAAGATGCAGGGAACGAATGCAGGATAAAGAAAGCCGTGCAAGCCGTATGGAAAGGGATCTTCCCAGAAGGATATTATTTGATCAGATTCTCGATATCTTTAAAAATCCCGTCGTACTGATTACCTCAAACGGACGACCATGTATGAATTTGGAAGCATCGAGAAGAAGTTTAGCAGTACTGTGACTCTGCCTACCCCTCTGGGAAACGGTCGTGGTATATTATGTTATATAAGAATGTTCCAGGCTTTGTTACTCACCTACTCCTACAAACACCTACTATGAAAATACGACGGGTTCGTTCTTTTAAATTACTATTATGAATATCATAAATGAATGCCGTTGGAATAGCAAAGTCATCATCATCATCATCATCAGCCCATACTTGTCCACTGCTGGACATAGGCCTCTCCAATTGCACGCCACTGTGATCTGTTTTCGGCTTCTCGCATCCAGCTTCTGCCAGCCATCTTGCGTATATCATCAGTCCACCTTGCCTGAGGGCGTCCTACACTCCGTTTGCCGAGACGCGGTCTCCACTCGAGAACTCGTTTTCCCCAACGGTCATCGGTTCTACGGCAAATATGGCCGGCCCACTGCCACTTCAGCTTGCTAAAACGATGAGCTATGTCGATGACTTTGGTTCTCTGTCGGATCACTTCATTTCTGATTCGATCCTTCAGAGAAACGCCGAGCATAGCCCTTTCCATAGCACGCTGTGCGACTTTGAGCTTGTGGGCCAGCCGTGCCGTCAGTGTCCACGTCTCAGCTCCGTATGTCATTACAGGTAGGACACACTGATTGAAGACCTTTGTCTTCAGGCACTGTGGGATCGCTGATGTTAAGACTCGACGTAACTTCCCAAATGCTGCCCAACCCAGCTGAATTCTTCTGTTTACCTCGTCCTCGAAGTTGTTTCTACCCAACTGCAATGTCTGCCCAAGGTATACGTATTTTTTAACAACTTCGAGAACGGTGCCTTGTACTGAAATCGGTTCCGGTAGAACATGTTCATTGAACATGACCTTGGTTTTATCCAAGTTCATCCGTAGGCCGATCCGTAGAGAAGAATCAGCTAGGCATTATTCTAGGGTCATTCAGCATCAGTTGAAGGTCCTGCAGCGTTTCTGCCATGATGACGATGTCGTCTGCAAATCGCAAGTGAGAGATGTGTTCGCCATTGATGTTGATGCCACGTCCTTTCCAATGCAGCGTCTTGAACATATCCTCCATTGCATTTGTGAACAATTTCGGGGAAATAACATCCCCTTGTCTCACTCCTCGATGCAATGGTATGGGACGTGTCTGCTGATTTTGTACTTGGACGGACATGGTGGCAGCCTCGTAGAGGCATCTTATCACTTGGATGTATCGCCAGTCAACTTGGCAACGCTGCAGAGACTCCAGAACGGACCAGATCTCAACCGAGTCAAAGGCCTTCTCATAGTCCACGAATGCTAGACACAGGGGCAGATTATACTCTTCAGTTTTCTCTATGATCTGCCGCACTGTGTGGATGTGGTCTATGGTGCCATAACCGCTCCGAAATCCAGCCTGCTCCGGAGGTTGAAATTCGTCGAGTCTTCGCGCAAGACGGTTTGTGATCACTCTTGAGAACAGCTTGTAGACGTGGCTTAGAAGAGAAATGGGTCGATAGTTCTTCAACAGGGTTTTGTCTCCCTTTTTGAAGAACAGGACGACCACACTTCTACTCCACGCCTCCGGAGTTCTTCCTTCGAAGAGGACAGCGTTAAAAAGCTTTTGGAGCTCCCTCAATATCGGTTTACCTCCAGCCTTTAATAGTTCTGTTGTAACGCCATCCTCTCCTGGAGCTTTTCCGTTTTTGAGCTGTCTAAGAGCGATCTCAATTTCGCCAGTACTGACTTCTGGCAGGTCTTCGGTGGAGTGGCGTGTCAATGTGGCTCTAGAGTCCCCATTTTCGGGATCAGGGCGAGATGCATGCGATGCGTATAACTGGCCATAGAAGTCTTCAACCTCCGAAAGGACCGACGGCTTCGAAGTGACGACTTCTCCACTTGCTGTGGTCAACTTCGCAAGGTGGCTTCTTCCAAGAGATTGTACGAACACTTTTGACCCCCGATTCTGCTCAATCGCTCTTTCTATTGAAAGAGTATTGTAGCATCGGAGGTCGCGCCGCACGTGCTTACTAATCTCCTGGTTTAGAGCCCGCCTTGCGGTCGAAGTGACGGGTGGATTCTCACGTCGTTCCTTCATCAGCCGTAAAGTCTCCCGGAAAGCTTTGACTTCCTGCCCTTACGCTGCATTTCACAAAATCTCGTACCCTCTTCCCTGAGGACCCGAGTCACATTTTCGAGGTTCTTGTTCACGTCTGCTGTGGTTTCCACGGCAACGAATCGGTTCTCCAAACTTAGCTGGAAAGCTTCGGATCCCATTATGGTTTGGAGCATGGTTGGTTGGAGCCTGGCTTTCATCAGACGGACACGTTCAGCCTTAAGGTTGATATTCAGAGAGCCTCTGACTAGTCGGTGATCGCTACCGGTATTAAACCTGTTGATCACAGAGACGTCTCTGAATATGTGCTTTTTGTTCGTCATGATGAAATCGATCTCATTTTTGGTCATAGTATCGGGGCTTTGCCAGGTCCACTTCCTTTGGGGCTTTTTCTTAAACCACGAGTTCATTAGAAATAGCCCCTCTCGTTCGAGGAAGTTTACTAGCATTTAGCCGTAAGAGGAATACAGCATCAGTATTTGGGATAGGAGACAAGGTCAAGCAAAGCAAGGGTTTAGTAAAACTTCATATTAAATCCGTACACAACAATTACGATCTTCAAACCGATGCAATTGTGATTAATCAGGTAATAAATAACTTGCCTATTAGCTCCTTTCATAAACAGACATGGAAACATATCCAAAATATACAGCTAGCTGATCCCGAGTATAACGTCTCGCGACCAGTGGACCTTCTGTTGGATGCGAGTGTGTACTCTGAAATAATACTTAATGGTCTGATCAAAGGACCTAAGCAATGTCCCATAGCTCAAGAAACTAAACTGGGATGGATTTTGTCGGGACACGTTAACTATCCTATAAAAAGCTACCACTGTCATGTTGTGATAAACAAAACTGATAATCTCAGCAAATACTGGGAGATCGAAGATATCTCCACATCAGCTACTTCAGTTCTGTCAGAGGAGGAACAGAACTGCGAAACTTTTTATGAAGCTACAACACACCGGCGAGAAGACGGAAGCTATGTAGTGGCTCTTCCCATGAAGGTCAACTACACAACTGGGTTAGGTAACTCGAAACCTACAGCTATAGCTCAGTTCAATCAACTCGAAAAAAAAATGAACAAAAATGAACCTTTTGCTAAGAGCTATAAAAACTTCATAAGTGAGTACCAACAACTAGGTCATATGATACCTGCATCGATAACAAAAAATCAGCTGCAATACTTCATGCCACATCACGGTATACAAAAGGATGACTCAACGACGACAAAGTTACGTGTCGTATTTAATGCATCGTGCAAAACGTCATCAGGCCTGAGCTTAAATGACGTAATGGAGTGTGGACCCAACCTCCAAGGGGATCTACAAGCTTTAATACTCAACTGGAGAAAATACCGTTACGTCATGACAGCGGATATAGAAAAAATGTACCGCACTATCTTTGTCCGACAGGAAGATCAGACGATGCAGATGATACTCTGGAGAGAGTCTCCAGACCAACCTTTGCAGAGCTTTCAGCTGACAACTGTAACGTATGGCACGAAAGCCGCTCCCTACTTAGCTATGCGGACACTAAGACAACTTGCTAGTGATGAAGGTGAAGACTATCCTATGGCAGCTCAAGCTTTACAAACTAACTTCTACATGGACGACTACTTGGGAGGATGTGATGATATTTCAACAGCTAAAAAACTGCAAACCCAACTTATAAACTTACTGAAACGAGCAAACATGAACCTGAGAAAGTGGTCCAGCAATGAGGAGAAGCTGCTAAAGGACTTAGCAGAAGAGTTAAAAGATTCTAACTTCGAATTCAAATGCACAAAAACCAAAAAGACATTAGGTCTTAAGTGGGAGCCAGCTACTGATGCCTTCAAATTTAAAAATGTCTACGAGGCAGAATGTGGTAAGATGAGTAAGCGGAATTTACTATCGGAAATCTCTCGTATTTTTGATCCTCTAGGATGGCTGTCCCCGTTAACCATTCGAGCTAAACTTTTATTCCAACAAACGTGGATGACAGACAAGGACTGGGATGAGGAAGTACCAGCGGACGTCCAGAAGGAATGGTTGAAGGTACGGGCAGACCTACAGCAGATAGACCAGTTCACCGTGAATAGGTATCTGGGAACCACAACGGAACGAACACAAATACATGGCTTTTGTGACGCATCCGAAGTAGCTTACGCAGCAGTCGTGTACGTCACTACAGAAAATAAAGGCGTGTACACGTCAAGCCTGATTGCGGCTAAAACCAAAGTAGCCCCGCGAAGTAAACAGCTGTCGTTACCAAGAATGGAACTTTGCGGTGCAGTACTTTTAGCTCAATTAATGAAGAAGGTGAAAGAAACTTTAGCTTTTGAAGGAGAAGTATTCGCATGGAGCGATTCTATGGTAGTGCTGGGATGGTTGAAGGGAGATGTAGCCAGATGGAAGCAGTTTGTAGCCAACAGGGTTCGCGAAATTACCAAGATCATACCTGCCACTACTTGGAACCATGTGGAGTCAAAAGAAAATGCAGCCGACTGTGCCACTCGTGGAGTGTCTGCAGCATATCTAGCTAAGAGCTTGTGGTGGTGGGAAGGTCCAGAGTGGATTAAAAACTTCAAGCCCACCACAAAACTTATAACTTACGAGTTACCGGAAATTGAAGCTAAGAGGACGAACGTGTGCGCGGCAGTGGTGACTCAGAAAGAGTCTGAACAGAAGCTCATACCAAAGTTACTGTGTGAACGCAGCTCAATAACTCATGTGACTCGTGTCGTAGCTTGGATTTTACGATTCACTAAGAACTGCACTCGGACGTCGGATCGCGCTGACGGTGCACTGACGCCCGATGAAATTAGACACGCACTTCAACTGATAGTCAAGGCCGACCAAGACTCGTCGTTCAGAGGAGATATTTTGGAACTCCGCAGAAATGAGGTCGTGCATTCTTCCAGTCCTGTAGCTAATTTGAACCCGTTTCTGGATAAAAATGGGATTCTCAGAGTCGGGGGAAGACTGACCCACTCTCAGCTCAGCAGCTCAGCTAAACATGGCATAATTCTCGCAAACGATAGCCGTGTAACAGAATTATTGATAAACAGCGCTCACAAAGCGACATGTCACGGAGGCCCCAGGTTAACCTTGACTTTGCTCCGGGAACAATATTGGATAGTAAGTGGCATGCGCACCGTGAAAAGAGAACTACGGAAATGTGTGCGTTGCCGGCGATTCAAAGCTGAAACGCACGCTCAGCTTATGGCGGACTTACCGTCACCACGTGTGACTCCTTCACGCCCGTTCACTCACACGGGAATAGACTTTACGGGTCACTTCGAAATTCGATCGAATAAGGGACGTGGGGTGCGCACCAGCAAGGGCTACGTATGTGTATTCGTATGTTTAGCCACAAAAGCTCTTCATCTTGAGCTTGTGTCAGATCTTAGCACACAAGCATTTCTATCCGCTTTCCGACGATTTTGTGCACGTCGTGGAAACCCAAGCCACGTCTACAGTGACAACGGAACTAACTTTGTTGGGGGAAATAAGCTTCTGAAAAAGGAATACAAGGAGATACTTCAAACGTTAGACGATGCATTTTTTGATAAAATCAGCTCAATGGATATAACTTGGATCTTCAACTCTCCAGCATGGCCCTCAGCAGGCGGCTTATGGGAAGCTGCCGTTAAAAGCGTTAAATACCATCTCAAACGCGTGGTGGGGGATCAGCATTTAACTTACGAAGAGTTTAGTACCTGGTTAGCGCAAATTGAAGCTTGTTTGAACTCTCGACCTCTTTATGCACTAACTGAAAATCCAGACGACGAATATCTCACCCCTGGACACTTCCTAGTCGGCGGACAGCTCTTGAGTCGACCACAAACAGAACCTACTTCTATGAGTGTCTCGAAAAGGTGGCAGCTTGTGCAATCCATGAACAAAATGTTCTGGAAAAACTGGTCCAACGAATATCTTCAGCATTTGCAATCAAGGTCAAAGTGGCGAACTACCAAAAATACTGTACAAACCGGTGACGTGGTTTTGGTAAAGGAGGATAACACACCACCAGGAAAATGGGCAATGGGACGCATTGAGCAAGTGCATCCGGGAGCTGATGGGCTCGTCCGGGTCGTATCAGTGAAGACAAAAAACAAGGTCGTCACACGGCCAGTAATTAAGCTTGTCTGGTTACCAGTGGTGAAAGAATCAGAAAGACAGGAGAACGTGGAGGCAAATCCACCAAAACCAGATAAACCAAACCAAGCTCCCACGAAGCGTGTTCGAGGAAAGGGATGTCTGACTAACATTTTACTAACTTTTCTAATGATTATACCGATTTTCACGTCCAGCTCATATGCATTGCCGCAAAACCAAAACTTAGCTTTTAACACAACGTCATTAGAACCCGAACAAGCGTTATTTTTTGACAAATTATCCAGCTTACAGTATATCAAAGATAGTTGGAACATTGTTGTGTACTACAATATGTCGAGCTATTGGCAAGGAGTCCAAGACATTAAAGCTTACGTAGCAACATGGAAAAACGCATGCCCAGAGAAATATCCACAATTCACAAGCATACTTCGTCAAGTAGAACATGACCTAGATGAACTAAAACATAACAACAAACTTTTAAGATTCCAGTACAAACGAAGGTACCGGCGAGGATTGATAAACGGGATCGGTATGGTAGCTAATACGTTATTTGGGGTGTTAGATGATAGGTTCGCTCAACAGTACAGCCAGGATATAAAAAAGGTAGCTTCAAACGAAAACCATCTGCAAAACCTCATCAAAAATCAGACAATTATTCTGGAGGCGGAGTACAACATCATAAAAAGGAACGAATTTATTATGAACAACCAGCTTAGCTTCATGAAAAAACATCTAGGAGATATTGGACGACAAATGCAATACTGGCAAGCAGAAAACCAACATGAAATTCAGTTTACTTCATCGGCAGTGGCAATAATCTTAATTGTAAAAAACTTGAGAGAAATACAGCAAACAATAATTGACACAGTGACCGATATAAAACACGGAAAAATTGATGTTCATTTACTTTCGCCTGATCAGCTAGAAAAACAAGTGAATATTATTTCAAACAATATACAGGCTGATCTTGCAGTGCCCATCGACAGAAATAACATGCAAGACCTGTATCAACTCATAGAGGCAAAATCAAGTATCGTCGATGAACTTTTAATTATAGAGCTTAAGGTACCTTTAATCAGCAAGGACACTTTTGAACTTAACAAGATCATACCTATTCCACAGAAGGAAAAGGACGGATGTGTTTTACTTGTGCCAGCTTATAACTATTTAGCTTTCAACTACAGGAAAGATACTGTGCTATTAATCTCAGAGACAGAGCTATCAACGTGCCACCAAATTAAGGAGAAAACTTTTTGTTATTTGAATGTGCCACTTTACGACTTCAAGAACAAAAACTCAATATGTGACATCAAAACGGTCAACTCTCATGCGAAAACGTGCACCACAGAAACAACAGCCTGTGAAGTCCGATGGATCAAATTACAGCACGCAAACTTGTGGCTGTATTCATGTTGCGAGAATTGCAAGGTGCGCATTATTTGTAGGAACGATGTCAAGCTTATATCACTACAAGGAAATGGAATTCTTAGTCTAGGTCAGGGTTGCACGTTACTAGCTAATGGATTTGTAATATCAGCTCACAACAACTACCATAGTGACTTACATTTATCGTCTGAAGTTCACGTCCTCACTTTCTCTATGCTAAATCACATTACAAATACATCGTTCAAATTTAAAGATGACGGACAAAAGGAAACTACTTTAAGCACAGAAAATGACGAGATTATTAAGAAGGGTCTAGAAAGCGTTAGGGAACAATCTGAAACTGAAATGTCCATTCATGACATTCACCAATACAGCATTTCATATGTCATGTTAGCTTTAATCTTGAGTGCGGGTATCTGCTTCACCTGTGTTCGGGTGAGGCGTCAGCGCCGACTGCAGCAGAAATCTCCGTCGCGCGCTGCTCCAGCAGCGCCCGAGGTCGAGCTGGCGGAGGTGGCAGGGAATGCGCCTGCACGGAGCGTCGTCGACCGAGAGCGACCTCCCTACTCCACAACAGCGCCGAGACGTCATAGTGTGTCGGGTAGTAGTGGTGAACCAACAAATAGGTCACAAACTTCGAAATCAGGGAACAGTGTCGGTTGTGGTCCATCGCCACGAATTCGAAAGTCGTACGATTTTACTACAGGGAACTTTGGACTATAAGTATTCAAATACTGTACTAATTGTGAAAAATGTCTGACTAATTGTCTAAACTTATTAATTCTTAATGATAACTTTCTATCTTAATTCTTTGCTTCAGTCAATACTTAAATGTTTATAACTAATTTTTATACTTTTCTCATAACCCTTTTGAGATGTTTACTTTTTGAGGCGGCAGGATGTACGAGCTAGCGTACATTAACCTTAGGCGTTTGACCTACTAGCGCATCAGCACTTTACGTTGACTGTAACTCTGCTAGCATAAGAATTAAGACAAATAAATCAGTAGTTAATTTACTCTCAACTCGGTCGGTTTTATTTCATAATTCCTCCCACAGCTTTAGCACTTTAGCAACATAGCTTTACTGTGAGATATACTACTCTCACAGCCCCCTATGATTCCTTGCTCCAAATCCATGGGATCCTACTGCCGATTCATTGCAATTCTGTACTCCCACTTTAGCGTTAAAGTCCCCCATAACAACGCTGTAATGTGTCTTAGTAGTGGAGTGGAGGGCCTTCGATATATCATCGAACAGGCCCTCCACCTCATCGTCCGAGTGTGTCGAGGTCGGTGCATACACTTGTACCACTTTCAGGCTATACCTCTCGGTAAGTTTTATGACAAGGTATGCTACCCTGTTTGACACACTAGACACTTCCACAACGTTGTTACACAGGGACTTATTCACAAGAAACCCAACGCCGCCTTGGGATTGTTGGTCTCCCTCGCGGAAGTACATTAGGTGGCCCGATTTGAGGGTAATGGTGTCCTCTCCCTCTCTTCGGACTTCGCTTAGCCCCAATATGTGCCACCTAATTTTCCCAAGTTCCACCTCGAGTTGCGCCAGATGCGAGTCAAGCCGTAGCGTGCGTCCGTTGTACGTCGCCAGGGTCAGTTGTTTGTGGTGGCCTCCCATAACCCGGAGATTTTTCGCACCCCCTGCTCCGCCGTTACCGTGGTCGCCACCGTGACCAGGAATAGCGGAGCCGCCGGGAACTGGGGGCCGTGGCCTTGTGCTTATTATTGGAGGTAAATGCCCATAATCGCCACGCTGGGCAGGCGGGTTGGCGATCGCAGTGGGGTTGTGGTTTAACTCACAGAGAGCGCTGCTGCCCGTCCTCTGGAGGGTTCCCTCGGTCGTCTCTTACGACCCCCATAGCGGGAAAAGTTTGGCTGGGGTGGTGACACATGTATTCTATTCGCCGTCACCACACGGCTAGAATAGCAAAGTGTGAATCTTAAAAAAAATACAACAAAATACGGAGAAGTTGAGCCTTCCCATTGTGACAAGGCTAAATAAAATAAACATCCTTGTTTTATGATAGGGGTTGCCTGACCACAATAATTCCCGACCGTAATTAATTGATTGAGCCCTCATTTTTTGTAAGGCGATGACTAGGCATTCTATTCAGGATGTAGGTCCGGTTGTTTCAATAACCTAATCATTTATATGAGACTGTTTCCTTCAGTTTAGTAATAAGACGTACAACTGGGTAATTTCACACACGGTCATCTGACCTAACCCTATGCTACCTTGAACTATGAGTGCCTTATGTAACTTACATGAAGTCTTTTTATACATAAACGTCGAGGCGTAACTCATCAGCAAAGCTGGAGATAGAAATCCTAGATAGGTGTCCTAGAGGTAGGTGCCCCGACCACTGTGGTTGTCGTAAATTCTAGACTATTAGGTAATACTCGTAGCTAGTAATAATCTTCTATGACCGTACGATATAATATTCTGGTAATCCTTACTTAATATTATAAATGTGAAAGTAGGGATGTTTGTTACGCTTTCATGCATGCTAAAAGTACTTGACCAATCATCATGAAAACTTGTATACACATTCTCGGAGGTACTACAAGTAACTTAGGGTACTTACTTTGTTTAAAAAAATGTTTTTAACAAATAATACCTAGTGTAAAACCGTCGCCTCCCACTGTCCGTCCCTATGTATTGTTACGTACGTGGGGGGTGGGTACCGATAGAAAAATGACACTGTTACGAAAATCAAGAATTACACTTTATTCAGGCACTATAATTACACAAACTAATTACAATCGTTAAACTAAAACCGCTAATAAACACTTTCACAATCACACAATCACTTGTTAACTCTCTTTAATTTTCTCTCTTGATGTTCACTGTATCACTGTTTAGTTGAAACTGTCCCGCCGACTCGATCGTCGCTCTTTATATACCACGGTACACAATCCAGAACATTCGAGTAGGTTCAGGTACATTCTCGAGTCGACTTCTAATAATAATAATTAAATACCTAACCGTCGCGTCGGCCCGCTCGCGTGTTTATACCTACTCCAACAGTAGGTAAGTAGATTTATACCTACTTGTGAGTCGCGTCGACGGCTCGCGTGTTTATACCTACACCCAACAGTAGGTAAGTAGGTGTATACCTACTTGTGGTGAGGTAAGTACTTGTGGCTTCCGAAATATACCACACTTTTCTCGATCTTTCGAGATCCTTCTACTACATTCTGACGCATATAGGCACTGTGTAGTGGTTTGTATGCGTCGACTTGGATACTGGAATGTTCTTTAGGCCTCTCGAATGTTCGACGTACCTCTACGGCATTCTAGCCGTTGTTTCTCGACCCCGGGGCGTAACACTACCCCCTTCTAAAACGTGCTCGTCTCGAGCATGATTATCTCCATAGTATCGGGCCAGCCGGTCGATGTGCACAACCTTGCATGGGCTGCGGTGATTTCTCTGTATGCGATATGTCACATCGTTGATCTTGGTCACCACCTTATATGGGCCCTCCCAGTTTGGTGACAATTTAGGAGACTTTCCCTTTTTACGCAAAGGGTTGTGCAACCACACCTGCGAACCTTCCTCGAATCCTGATTGATTAGACTTACGATCATAGCGTGTTTTCATCTTGTTACTGGCTTGAAGTCCATTATCTCGAACAAGATTGTGAACATCTTCTAGTCGATTTCGTAAGTCACTCGCGTACTCCGTTATGGACATAGGTGTGTCTGGGGGCCTTCCGGTTAGTAAATCTGCCGGTAACCGCAGTTCTCTTCCAAAGTTCGCACATGCAGGAGTCATGTTTGTGCTCTCATGTGTTGCCGACCTGTACGACAGCAGAAAAAGAGGTATGTGCCTATCCCAATCCTTTTGATGACTATCAACCACCTTGGCCAAATGTCGTTCCAGTGTTTGGTTGAACCTTTCGACCATTCCATCAGATTGCGGGTGATATGGCGTTGTTCTCGTCTTATGGATCCCCATGATTCTACATGTCTCTTGAAACACTTGGGATTCAAAGTTTCTGCCTTGGTCGCTGTGTATTTCGAGAGGGACACCAAACCGACAAAATACCTCCATCACCAATTTTTCCGCAACTGTCGTAGCTTCCTGGTTAGGAATCGCAAACACTTCGGGCCATTTGGTAAAATAATCCATGATCACCAGGATGTACTTATTTCCGGCATCAGATGTTGGAAATGGTCCCGCGACGTCCAACGCTATCCTTTCCCAAGGTGCCCCAACATTGTACACCTTTAGCGCACCCCTACTACGAGTATGTGGCCCTTTGACTGATGAACAATTGACACATTTCCTACACCAGTCCTCGACATCTTCGCGACAATGAATCCAGTAGAATCGTTGCCGAATTTTCATTAATGTCCGCTTCACACCAAGATGTCCACCGGAAACATCGTCATGAAAGGATCGAAGCACATCTTTTACCCTTTTCTTAGGGATAATCACTTGTAGATGGGCATCCTTTCCATTTGTCGATTCCCATTTCCTGCACAATACACCGTTGTGAATCATTAAACTGTTCCACTGAGCCCAGTAACTTTTTGTTGTCGTACTCAATGGGGCGACGTCACACCATTTTGGTTTAGGTACTCCAGATTTGACCCAATCGAAAATGGGTTTAATGTCTGGGTCTTCCTGCTGAGCTTGTTTCATGGCGTCGTCACTCCATTCATCGCTGACTGAATCCGTCCGCAACATCCTGATGCAGTCTTTATCCTCCTGTCTCAAGCAATGCTTGCAATCGTCCGGACAGGGTCTTCGGGACAGGGCATCTGCATTTCCATGCGACTTCCCGCTGCGATGTTCGATGTGGAAGTCATACTCTTGGAGTTGCTCAATCCAGCGAGCTACTTGACCTTCAGGATTTTTAAACTCCAGTAACCACTTCAAAGCTGCATGATCGGTCCTGATACGAAACTTTCGGCCAAGTAAATATTTGCTGAAATGCTGTAAGGTTTTTACTACAGCGAGCAGTTCTCTCCGGGTGACGCAGTAATTTCTTTCTGGTTTCGATAGGGATTTACTAAAGTAGGCTATCACAACTTCCTGATCGCCCTTCTTCTGTGACAGGACACCTCCAATACCCGTGTTACTTGCATCAGTGTCAACAATAAAGTCCATGTCAGGAGCCGGGTATCCTAGAATAGGCGTTTCACAAAGCCTTTCTTTAAGGTGGTTGAATGCCAGAGCACACTGATCAGTCCAGACAAAGGGTCGCTTTTCTTCAGTCAGCTGGTGTAGTGGCTTGGCTATGTCAGAGAAGTTTTTAACGAACCTTCGGTAGTACGAGCAAAGACCCAGAAAGGCTCTTACTGCAGTCTTATCCTTCGGCATCGGCCAATCCTTTACGGCACTAATCTTCTCAGGATCTGTCTGTATTCCATTTGCTGATATAACATGGCCCAAATAGTTCACCTTACGCTTAAACAGCGAACACTTCTTGGGTCTTGCGTCTCGTAATTTGGAGAAAACTTGCTCTAGCTTGACAAGGTGATCGTCGAAGTCTCTGCCAATGATGATGATGTCATCCAAATATACAAGGCATGTATCTCCAAGTAGTCCCGCTAGTATTTGTTTCATTAATCTCTCAAATGTAGCTGGAGCATTACATAATCCAAAGGGCATGACGTTGAACTGCCATAGTCCCTTGCCGGTTGAGAAGGCAGTTTTCTCTTTGTCTCCATCCTTGATTTCTACTTGCCAGTAGCCACTTTTCAAATCCAACGTGGAGAAGCACTTCATCCCATTCAAAGTATCCAAAGTGTCGTCGATTCGTGGCAAGGGGTAACTGTCCTTCTTGGTCACATCATTAAGTCGCCGGTAGTCTACGCAAAACCTCAATGTGCCGTCTTTCTTCTTCACTAAAACGACCGGTGAACACCAAGGGCTGGTCGAAGGGTCGATCACCCTGCTTCCCTGCATTTCCTCAATCATGCTTTCCACTTCCTTTTCCCGGGCCACTGGAACTCGCCGAGGACGCTGTCTAATAGGCATGATCTCACCAGTGTTAATTTCGTGTTGAACTACTCCAGTCCTTCCAATGTCACCATCGTGTAGAGAAAAGACGTCACTGTATCTCAGTAATAGACTACACGCCTTTGTGCGTTCTTCCATGCTGAGATCTTCTTTGCAACTGTCCAATAGACTTCCCAAGTCCATATCTCCAATTGGCAGCCTCTTGTTCATGTCCGTACTTTGACACGTTCTTAACCAAGAAATCTCTTCGCAAGTACCTATACGAGTTCCTTTCTGCAATGCGTATTGGGTATCACTCAGGTTCAGGACCCTTCTAAATGCTGCAGATGATGTTGTAACGATGGTTCGAGCGGTTATCCAAGGGCAGTCATCATCTAGCTTTTCTACTAATACGCAGCGGTGAAATCCTCGTCCCGTGTAGTACGGCAATTTCACTGGAACTAAGGCTTGCGACTTTGGCTGAAGAACCGTCCTTCGAGCACAGTAGACATTCCCGTTTACACCACCTTCCATGGGTATTTCATCGGTCCCAATTTTAAGGACGCCACCTATAACATCAATTTTACAGTTGTATCTACGCATCAAATCTAACCCAATAATGCAGTCATCAACGATGTTGGCGACGATGACTTTGTGCCAATAACTCCTTTCGGCTATCTTCATCTCCAACTCTTGCTCCCCATGGACGGAAATGTACTGACCGGTAGCCGTTTGAAGGTTTAGATTATTAGGTCGGACTAGTTGATCTCTCGTCAGGTGTTTAAGTAGCCGAGAACTAATTACTGTCCGAGAAGCTCCGGTGTCGATAGTAAGATGACATGCTATCCGTCCAATTCCTCCTTTGACGACTAGACTATTCCCGTCGTTTGCTTGTGAGATCACAACTGGGACATTTCGACCACCAGCCAGTACTCGTCCCATAGTCCTGGCTATTACTCGTTTCCCTGCTGCGGCTCTGCTGCACCAGCGTCAGTAGATTTCGCACTGGCCTCCAGGTTTCGCCGCCTATTGCTCCCTTTTGGGCAATTCGACTGCAGGTGTCGTCTTTCTCCACACCGGTAGCAACGTGGACTGTATTCGCGGCTCTTAGAAGACGACTCACTGACAGAAACCTCTCTCACTTTATAAGGCCTCGAGCCTTGTCGTACAGCTTCTACCTCCAAAGCATGGGCGACTGCGTCTTTCAGGCTTCCATGATGCCCCAATCGGACAGCAGCCCTTACCTCCAACTCACGAATACCATCAATGAACGCCTGTACGAGCATGCTGTCCACAAAAGAGGCCGACGCTGTCTGGGACGCTTTTCTCACCAGCTTTTCAATTTCTAAAGCCCACTGTTGTAGAGACTCGTTACGTCCCTGGGTCCGGTCCTCCAACTGAGCTCTGAAGACGTGCTCCAAATGTTTATCTCCGTATCGAGCCTCCAAAGCCTCAAGCAGGCGATCGTATGTCCTCTCATTTCCCAACGCTTCCAGTATAGTGAGGGCTTCATCTCGCAAGGCCAAGGCGAGTGCTGTCTTCGCCTGGTCTTTACTCCACCCATTCGCCTGAGAGACAGACTCAAACCGTAGTTTGTATGCGGTCCACGAGGAAGTGCCGTCGAATGGGGGGACCTTAAATCGTCCACCTCCTGGAACAGAGATGTCGGATCCGCAGGCACCAGTAGCCACTTTGACTTCCAGTTTCTTGAAATCATTTTTCATGATCTGCAGACGTGTCTCGTGGTCTTCTACCTTTTCGTTGACGTCCTGTATACGACTGTCGAATTTTACGTCCATATCCATCAACTTCCCTTGGACTTCCGCCATCTCTTGTTTCCAGTCTGCTGTGGACTCTCGGACTTCACGGAGCATACGCGACTGCTCCTCCTGTTGATTACACAATTTCTTGTATTGTTCCTCCTGGGCTTCCCGGGCTTTCTGCTGGGCCTTAGCTTGTCTCTCCTCGGCTTCCCGCTGGGCCTTAGCCTGTCTCTCCTCGGCTTCCCGCTGGGCCTTAGCCTGTCTCTCCTCGGCTTCCCGCTGACTGATACACAGCTTCATGTACTGCGCCTCCTGTATTTTAGCCTGTCTCTCCTGGGCTTTAGCTTGTCTCTCCTGGGCCTCCCGGGCTTCCCGAGCTTCCCTTTGGCTTTCATTAAGTGCTCGTGATTGTTCCTTCAATAAAATCAGGATGGTGTTAAGGTCAATCTCGGCCTTCGGTCTTGGTGACGATGCCGGTGCAGTGACAGTAGATGGACAAGCCACGGTTGCCGTAGAGCCCTCCGCTGCACGTTGGCTCCGGGTTTGGACGCCCTCCGGTTCTTGATCTCGTGGAGTGATCGGCATTTTCTATCCCACTTCTGACACCAAATGTTACGTACGTGGGGGGTGGGTACCGATAGAAAAACTGCACTATTACGAAAATCAAGAATTACACTTTATTCAGGCACTATAATTACACAAACTAATTACAATCGTTAAACTAACACCGCTAATAAACACTTTCACAATCACACAATCACTTGTTAACTCTCTTTAATTTTCTCTCTTGACGTTCACTGTATCACTGTTTAGTTGAAACTGTCCCGCCGACTCGATCGTCGCTCTTTATATACCACGGTACACAATCCAGAA
>SJJU01002185.1:0-32528 GCA_012932125.1 Conopomorpha cramerella | reverse complement strand
CGCAATGACCGCATTTATACGGCATTGACTTTACTTTTATGCTTCTTCTGCCATACCCAACTTTCACTCCCGTACATTAAGGTAGGTGCCAGTACAGCGTCATGGACAGCCAATCTTGTCTTTTTCGACATGAATTGTCTCTCCATAACACTGCGAAGGGCACCATTAACCTTATTACCCGCACTCACACTTCTTTCAATATCTTTGTCAAACTTTTCATCACTTGTAAATAGGGATCCCAAATATACAAACTCATCCACTTGTTCAACTTTCTCACCGTCAATCATGCACTCACAAACAGAACTGTCCTTTCATTATTTTCGACTACCATTACTTTGGTCTTGCTAGCATATAGTTTGACACTGTAATGCCAAGCCAGAGCAATACAATTACAAGCGTGCAGGCTTGGCCTCCTGATGTGTGTTTGATACAGCCCTCTATATAGTTTCAGTTAATTAAATCGCAGATGAAAGAGCACTAGTCAAAGGTCTCTCCTACCCCCTTTAGTATGAGCACAAGTATATCATGTCTCAATGGACCATACCAAAGAAGAGAGAGGATGAATACAACTACTGCTGTATTTCAGTTATTCTGATCTTGCAACCGGGGTTGGATTCTAGGAATCGCCTGTCTTAGTATTCATCTTCACTAGGTTGGATGTTTTGATTGTTCTCCGATTTTCCAAACCGCTAATGTACATTTGAGTAGCTACTAATTACATGTACACTATAATGACCTATTTTAGGGTAAAATTATTTTTTTCTTCATTTTCTAAAATACCACATTCCTGACTATACCTAGGTTGAATAAACAGACTCTGCATCTGGGAGTTACACTAGGACATAGGGTACAATACCGAGAATCCAACCCAGGTTGAAAGATTGGACTAACCGCAGTATTAAATTATCTACTTTTCAGCTTTTTACACCAGGGAGAACAAATATGCTGTGTGAATAGTTTAGGTGCCTACTCTTAATTTTTTTAAAAGAAAGTTTTACCCAGTGTACCATATATATTATCATATTGTTAGTACCATGGGCACTTAAATAAAATGTGTAAGGGAATAAAATGTGCTTTTCAATCTTGGCGGACTGACTGATCAGACAACACAAAACAACCATTCCAACTTATGCATGGACCGCCTCACTTGATTATCAACTAAACCCTCACCACAGTGTACTTAGTAGAGTTTGTCAATAGCTAGCAAACTATTGCAAAGGACAGAATTAAAGGAAAAGAAAATAAACCTATTTTTATAGGAAACAAAAATATATTTGTGCCTTCTGCACTGAACTAAAGGATAATGTTCTTATAACAAAAATAATCAATTTTCCTTCTTTGAGAAAATATTAACACTAAATTATATATTTTAGAGATATAACAGCAATACTTTTATGAGATCATACTAAATGTTTTGAGATCAGTCTGTTCAGATATCTATTTAATATGTTAGCCTTCTGCTGCTGGAGCAGCTTCCCCTTTTAGTAGAGCATTTTCAGCTTCTAGTTCAGCAATGCGTGCCTTAGCTGCCTCCAGTTCATCTTCTCCACCTTCAGTACCAAGGTGTTTTCGTACATACTCCAATGCATCTTCGGGCTTGTCAGGCTCCTCATATAAACTCACAAGTACTTTAGTCAGAGCATCCATAACACCTGCTCTCTCCAGGTAACGCCTGAATTCCTCTCGCTTTGAATCAATGGGCTAGAAAAAGATACAAAATTTATAGGTGCGTAGATATTCATACAACTAAACTTGATTATCTGCGTCTTACGCCTGTCGATGTCGCTATTGATTAAATAATCTGTCTCTAAATAGGTAAACTACCCACTACGACACAGAAACAAATGAAATGTAATGTTGAAATGGGCACTACTTTACTATTTAGTTACAAACACATAAGACACAGATTTACTATAATAACTTTAGTTAAACTTGCCTTATACGAAGACATTTCAGCTGTTTTCTTTACTCAGAATCAAGGAATTCAAAGTTATTTCAACAATTTTCCTGACAAACGCTTGCTTGACATTGAAGTTTGACACTACATAGAATGAATGAATAGATGAAAATTCCGTTCATTCCGTATGATTTTGTGAAAGAATGTTTGAATTGAATGAAGTTGTCTTGTCTTTGTGACTGCCAAGGAGTTCAAAAGTAGACAAACTAGACCTGTGAACTAGACATTCCGCCCAATTCCGCCGCTGCCGTTGCAACGCGTTGGAAGGATCCTCCCTACTACCGGCAGTGTTGTGTTCCTAGGCCGCAGGGTACCAGGAAGGGCGGCGTGCTATTCCTCCTGTGATAGTGGAGAAGCTATCAAACTGGTAATTGCACTTCCGGTTGCATATGAATGCACACACACCTACCGCTACCTAACCTGAATGTAGGGCTTCACACATCCTGCAAGCCTTTTGTTTTGACCTTTCACCTGATTGGGTATCTTGTGTGTGAAGACGTTAGTACTTCGTCTTCGATTTCTGGATCTCCCGAATCCTTTCTTATAACCTAGATCGCTTTAAGCTGTCAGGTTGTAGATTCGAGGCCTATGGATTAGGCGTGTACCTACTTTTTTTTTGTCGCTGGGGAATTAATAATCCATTGGTACCCTGTCGCTTACGGGAGTGGCTGGGTCATATCGGATTCCCCCACCGACTAAAACGCCTCCGGTGGCCGTCAACGACGGTGCGAGACAGGTGATTCCACGATCTCCTATGAACCCAATAGTGCTACCCCCAGCCCGGAACGTCTCCTGCAGGGTAGCTCTTTGACATCCACTTTAGTGGACAGCAGTCTACATTACGCTGCTGTTCCTCCTGGGGTATTGTTTCTAAGTACGTTAGGCACCTCCATGTTTTAATATTCTTGTAGCGCTAATTTTATATTTTTTATTAAATAAGTTAGCCAAACAATAAATACCTATGTAGGTGCATGCATACGTATTAGCTACCTACATACATATTCCTAACAGGTGGCCCATGAAACCAACAATGCTCAATACTGAATCCAGGAAAAACATCTTTTACAGAGTGGGGTCGATAAGAGGAAAACGTTTTATCGTCCGAGACGTCAGATTAAATGGGCTGCTAGCTGTGTAGAAAGACTGCGTCGGGCGTGAACCCATTGAAAAAGGACAGGGCCTTGGGATGGTACTTGTAACATTCTAGCGTTAACGATGTACAGCCCTGTTTTTTTACCACAGTTAGATTAAAGAAATAAATCCAGCAGAAAAGTGTGTCCTCGAAAATGTCTGGCTTATGTAAAATGTCGGCCTAAGTCGTAATGATCATTTTAACGTTGTGCGACTGCGGAGGATGACGAATGCAAACATTTCACTCAAGGACTGTTGAAGAGAAATTAATATTTGATTTAAGCTCTGTTATCTGTCATTAACACTACAAGATTTCTGTAATATAGAACAGTAAAAAACGTTTCTAGTGAATAAATATAATTATTTATTATGGGCCACAATTTGCGACAATACTAACAAAGTAAAATGAATATATGAGTAAGCTCAAATAAAAGCTTTTGAATTATATGGTAAATTAATTGTGAATTTAGTTAGGTAGCTAGGTACATTAAAATTATCTTTACCAAGGCAATACTCAAGTGGGGTTTTAATATTAAAAGCAAATGCATAAAGTGTCTTAAGTAAAACGAGCTTAGTTAACTATGTACATTTTATGACGTCCATCTGTTATAAAGCTGTATCTCGTGTCGCCATGAAATTCAATACAAGCAAGCGTCCATTGACGACAAATTGAGGAAATTAATACAAAATGGACTTCATAAAATAGTTCATGTCAATAAATGTATTGTCTATGCCTAGGATTCGTCATCACTGTTAGCCGCGGCTCTAGGTTTGGGTCCACCAGCGCGTTTGGCCATAATGATCTGGTCGACTTTGAGAATGGTTGCTGCGGCGCCCACTGCATACTTCATGCCCCAGCTCTTCAGTACAAACAAGTCAATAATGCCCTTTTCAACTGCATTGCATACTCCATTGTTCTCTGATGTGATATCGTAGCCAGCGAATTTGTTACCCTCCTGCAATTCAATGAGAAATGATTATTTTTTTAAACTTAGGTTGCGTCTCACGCAACACGTTGTTTGTGGCGTTAGGCGCCAATAGATTAACCATAGCTTTTGATGGTAAAAAAATACAAAAGTTCGCTTTAGCTTCGCAAGCCCTCCGGCTGACAATGCAGTCATACACAATGTCATGACATGCCAAGTGCTCATTTAGCGTGTTGCATATTATTACAGTTTGTATATTTTGCGTGTTGTCCCCATTTTGTGTATTGTACATTGTCAGCCGGAGGGTTCGCAAGTACCTCAAAAAGTCCTAAGCAACAGTAGCAGTGACAACACAACAAACATCACAAACAAAGTGATAAGTGGAATGATTTTATCCATAGATACATAGGGGTTGTTAGAGAAGAACTAAAATCTGTCAACACTAACAGGTGTAATTTTAACATTTTTCTGGACAAGTTTAACATCAATGACAAAGTTCATGGTCTTTCTTTTATTTCTGGCACTATCTTATTTAGCAATAAATAGTCCTTATGATAAAACCTTTCAATTGGTATGATAAAGCTACAGGGGATTTGGAAGAGGTGTATAGGTGTATACGAACCTTCTGGGCCTTGTAGATGTTGTTGACAACCTCTGTAGCGTTGGCTCCAGAATTGTCAGCCAATGCACGGGGGATTGCCTCCAGAGCAACAGCAAACTTCCTCACAGCATACTGCTCCAGGCCAGGAAGGGTGTCAGCATATGCCAGTAAACGTTGAGCCAAAGCAATTTCAGTGGCCCCGGCACCAGGTACAAAACTGTTGGAAGACATGCATTTCACAATTTTTATATTTTCTATTTATTGACATTCAATTAAATTAGTAAAGGAAAAAGTTGGTGCAAAGTCAAATTTCTATGTATTATATTATCTATACATTCAATTATATTACTTTTAAATTGATATACTTTATTTGTTGAACCCCAGTGGAACATCATACTATTAATGTGAGAATTCAGCTATCAAATATAGTTTATGTGTTATTTTGATGTTATAAACCAAGTTTTATTATTCTGTTCAGTTTGTATAAAATAAAAAAAATAAAATTCATTTATTTCAGGCTCCTTGGCCCATATAGATAAGCACAAATATACAAATTGAAATGGCAATCAGTCAAAAAAAAAATTGTAAAAAATAATAATAAATTAAAATCAATAATAAGTTTACAGATAATTAAGTACGTACTAGCTATCTTACAATTACCATTTGACTAATATGCTGATTGCCGCAGTGTATCATGTAGGGACAGTTGACCCTATCTGAAATCATAGCGAGAACGGTGTTGGAGCTGGCCCGTACGCGGCTCAGGAACTGGGCGGCCCGCTTGCGCATCACAGCGTGGAAGCCGTCAACACGCGCCCACGCGAACATGCCCGAGGCACTGTAGTATCGGGGCAGCCCCAACATCGCCCTCAAAGCGTGATTGTATTGAACGCGTAGAGAGTTCAACGCTCTTTTCGTATAAGTAGCCCATAAGCTACTCGTATATAGCGACATACAGTAGGCCCTAAACAAACACACCTTTACGTCTTTCGAGCATCTAGCGAATCTGCGCGCAATCATATTTGCTCTGACTGAGATGCTCCTGCGCTCACGCTCAATGTCGGCATCATCCTTGAGATCGGCAGTCAGGATGTGCCCAAGATATTTGAATTGCCGAACTATTGATTAAGGCGCACCATATAATTTTACGGCAGGAAATGTTTTAGGTTGTTTGTTGCCGATCTCAAAGACCATAATCTGACTTTTGGATGCGTTGTATTTCAGGCCATGCGTGAGTGCAAATTGTTCACACGTACGCAACAGAGCTTTCAACCCACAAACTGAAGCGCTCAGCAACACCATGTCGTCCGCGTAGCTAAGATTGTTCACACAGACGTCATCAATATGGCAGCCGACATGTTGGTTGCTGAGCGCCACAATCAGGGAGTTAATATATAAATTGAAGAGAGACGGAGACGTTAAACCGCCCTGCCTCACACCACACTGCATTCGATAGGATTCCGACATTGTGCCCGCCCAACGCACCGAATTTTCCTGATTGTTGTACCAATATTGGAAAATAGAAACCAGTTCTCGCGGCATCCCCGACTCTAGTAGTTTCTCCCATAAAATGTCATAAACTACGAGATCAAATGCTTTAGAGAGGTCAAGAAAGCATGCGTAAACAGGCGTCTTCCTAGCCGTATAATATCTGACGGTGTGCTTAAGACACAGTATTGCACTTTCAGTTGAGAGATGTGGTCTAAAACCGAACTGATTATCGTGCAGTACAAGATGTTTATTTAACTGTGTGTTAAGCACAGCGTCAAACACTTTCGCTACTATCGTTGCTAGGGATATTGGCCTGTAATTGCTCGTATCATTAAGATCCCCCGTTTTATTTTTAACTACAGGCACAACGATAGTGCGCAACATTTCCGACGGCAGGTAACAGTGACCCACGCACAATGAGTAAAACATCGCCAGTACCCGAGGCAGATGCGGACCAGCGTTCTCCAGGTGTTCCACACTTAGGCCGTCTGTACCGGGGGATTTGCCCCCTGTTATAGATTTTAAACATGTCTTTACGTCCTTGGCTGAGAATCGCACTACAGGTTTTCCGTTCACTTTATCCCCAAACTTATTTTTAGACGACGTTCCTAATGGAGACCGCACTATAAAATGTTCTCTAAACAAGTTAGCTATGTCCCCCGGCTCAGACATTCCACCAACGCTCACAGGCAGGCCAGGTCGAGGATTCAACTTTCTAGTACTTTTCCAGAAACCACGGAAGTTTCCACTTGAGTGCTTTGCTGCAAGAGCATCCATTTTTATTTGGTCTTGGTGGTCTTGACACCACTTAAGCTTAGACTTGAAAACCCTCCTGCATTGGCACATTGTATGGTAGATAGACCCTTCTTTCGGTTTACCACATAGTATCCATTCTAAAAAGCTCGACCTAGCCTCCCGGTGGGCAGCGCTGACGTGTTTATTCCACCCGACAATACGTGGCTTCCTCCCATGTCCGCGCACACTCTGTTGACCCCTCACAGCTGCCCCGCGCAGGGCCGACACAATGTCACAGTACATACCGTCAAGTACCTGCCTATGATTCGGATCATTACAATGACCATCAGCGCAGTGTTGAAACTCTGGAGGAAAGTGTATTTCACGCAGAGAAGCATGACATTCCTTCAACATTCCGATTATGGCATGAAAGAATAAGAAATCATTCACCCAAATAAACATCCATATTTATAGTACACCTATTATAATATAATGCTTACCGTCCATCCCGAGTGACAGCCTTGAAAGTATTAACACCATCATCAATGGCACGCTCAATATCATCCATGTAGTTATCAGTGGACCCGCGGATGACAACAGTTGAAATCCTGGATTCTGTGCTCTCCATCCTGAACACAACAACTCGGGTGTCGCCAACCTCATCAACTAGGATTGTATCACAATATCCAAGTTCCTCAGCTGTTGGTGTGGTAAGACGAGGAAGTACCTATAGAAATTAAGGTTAGAGTAAATCTGTGGGTATTTGTTAATATAGTTAACAACCTAAAATACATAGACCAATCAGAACTAGCTTGGTAAGGATCTAGGCACCTTCAAGTTAAGTTGTAAGAGACAGAATGTCAACTCTTGTTCTCACTAATTGTCAATGGTTTTTCATAATCTGTGTTTCTTTTTCTGACATCTGTTTTAGATTGCAAGTCTAGTTGTGTTTGGTCTGCGCTAAAATCAACCAAATAAAATACTTACTGTGGCACTGACAGTCCTGGCAATGCGGCGAAGGTCAAATTTGGAGTTCAGTCTAATAGCCATAATACCATATTTATTAAGGAAATGTAAGGCCATGTCTCCAAACTTAGCTCCAGCTACAACAACATTTATACCAGCATCAGCAATTTCTTTGATTTGCTTCTCAAGGTGAGACTCTTCTCCTTTGCTGAAGTTCATCAGTTCATCTGCAGACTTGATGAGTACAGTTCCCTTGGTTTCAGTTTGTGTGATATCAATGGGACATGAGAATACAGCTACTTTGGCTTTGGATACTTTGCTGACCTCACCCTCTACTTCCCGCTTAAAGACCATGCCTTGTAAAACTTCCGAATGCAGGAGACCAGCTCCTAAAATCTGCAAAAAAGAGAAAATATATTAAAATGGTTAATTTGCAGTGTTATGTAATTTGAATGGATGTACTTAAATATTGTGTTAAACTTCCTAGAGTAAGATGAAAATATGTTGTTACCTTGCAAATTCTGACATTGTCCACATTGAATGTGGTTTTTTCAGGTAAGATGCCAATGCATGCCTTTGTTACCAATTCTGTAATGAAGTCCTCATTACCATACTGCTTTGACATAATAGCAGGTTTGATGCCCTTTTTTACTTCAGCTGCATTTTTGTAGTCTTTGATCTCATGGCATATGAGCTCCGGCAGTATTTCCAGGCATTTTTCAAGAGCTATTTCATAGCCCTCTGCAATTTCACTTGTTGTGACACCCAACCGTAAAAGTTCTTCGGCAGCTTCTAGAAGAGCCCCAGAGAGAACAATGACAAAATTAGTGCCATCACCAACTTCTGAATCTTGCATTTGGCTGGCTAGCACCATCAATTTGGCTGCTGGGTGTTCGACATCTAGTTCTCTGATGATTGTGCCTGCATCACTGGTGACGAATTGCTTGTCGATGTGGTTGATAATCATTTTGTTCATACCATTTGGACCATAAGCAGAACGCACACTTTGTGCGAATTGTTTGCATGCGTTTATGTTCCTGAAAACTGCTTCTTCTAAGCCAGAGAACATCTGAAATGTTAATAATACATTAGCAAACTTGGTTGCTTTCAAACAATAAGTTAAAAATAGATTTATTTACAGGAGGTTAGGTATTTATTTTTTAAATCGTATTAGTGAAAATATATAAAGAATTTCTGTTAAAAACATCCATATTGTGTTATTTTCTTACTTAGTGTTGAAGAGTAGAGGAGAGTTTTAATTTTTTTTATTCATGTTATCGTGTAAAGCCAAAATAAAGTTTCATGTTGTGAACCCACATGACCTGCCGCTAGGTTTGGGGTTAGATTGCACTACACTTACCCGAGCTCCATCTTTTAACATAGAAGGTACGCCGGGTGCTTTTGGTACGTGGAGCGCCATTTCAAAATGGGTTTATTTGGACGGCAATTACTTAAATTCACACACAAAATCTAGAATACAGTCACTCAGCAGCACTTGATGATGGCAGAGACAAGACAAAAGATGACCGTTTTTTTTTTCTTTTTCCATAGAGCATGTTTAGGTTTTTTTTACATGATGAACCATTGAATGAACAAATATTAAACTATAACATGATTATTGACCGAATAATAATATTATTAAAATATTATCTCTCTTGCTTTCGATTATTATTATTAACAGCTAATTTAGCCTAGTAACAAACCAATCCATATTGTTTGACATATTTTTATGTAGGAAAGAGCCATCGGAGCCCTTTTTAATGCTTCATAATGATATTAGAATACAAATATAAAGGAAGCACATACTACAAATTCAAGAAAAGGAGCTTACTGATGGGTTTATTGAGAAATGATGTTGAAGTCACGCGCCATTGACGATGTACGAGGAACCTTATATAGATAGTAAGCAGCCATAGACAACAAATTGTAAAATAATTTCAACAGATGGCGCTGTAAAGTCTCACATTCAAAATTCAAGCTCAATCCAAGGCAGTCTCGTATTAGAAGGTGCTTAGAAGTTGTAGCTAAACCAATGTTGTCCCGGGCGAGATGGTGCACCACTTGCCAGATAATAATGAGATATGGATTATGGATATCATGCTGTCGCTCAGCACTGCGATCCTGCAAGGAAAGGCGCAGAGCTAGATCTGATCCTTGCTGCTGGATGTAGACGAAGAGTGAAAGCGCAACAACCACCCAACCGGAGGAGTTTTCGTATGATATAAAGCTCTTCAAGATATAAAGTTGTGAACCCTAACGGCGATGGGCTCACCCCGTGTTAAGTTGGGTTAAACACGCTTGGTGAACTGTGGGCATTTAGTTTATTAAATAATCCGTACAGTAGTGTGTTACGACTGAACAATGTGATCGCATACGGCTTTTTTTAAATTCCAATGCTTGTTCCATCAGCAGCCCTAGCAAGCGCGTCAAGAAAGACATGACATAGAATATATACGCGCTGTGATTGGCTGCTACGGCTACTGGCGTACGACTTGGCATGTTTCTCCCAATCGCAGTACCTGGTATGTCTTTCTTGAAGCGCTTTGATAGGAGGGCAGCCATAGTCACAGCGGAAATACGATGGGCGTAAAGCATAGACTTAGAATCCCACCGTTACGCGTACATTCTATTTATATGGGCGCAAAGGGATGAAGTTAATGTCATCGTAGCACGCAAGGATAGGTAATTCGGTATTGTCGAAGGGCCGTACCCTTGGCAGATGTAAGAGGCCACTAAAGTGGTCTAGGAATTGTGGGTTGTCCGGCCGGTTGCTTGGACTAGGGCCATTATTTAAATGTTTTTACTTTGACGACAGCACACAGGTCGTGACTGTTCTTTATTAACCATCCTATCCTTTTATCACAGCAGTTAATTAGTTAGCTTTAATGCACATTTAGTAAATATTTATATATGTAGTTTGGTTAGATTTTTTTGATGTGTGATAAAATAGGTACTACGGTTAAACAACTGTTACGCTTCGGCAGTCGCTGAGTGTACCTACCTACTGAGACAGCAGCGATATATTTGTAAGCTATTTTTGACGCTAAGCTGTTCTGCCGCGGCTACCCTTTCGACAGTAGTAGTCGTTAAGACCCCAGTTAAAAGGCTGTGATGGCGGTGAACAGTTTTGACAGCTGGGCTGACTAAAAAGTTTTGACGGTAGATATTTTTATTTATTTAATACTTTATTGCGCCAAAAGTACAATGTGTGGACTTAATACTTACTAAAGTATTCTCTACCAGTCAACATCACAACATTGGTGCGGGTCGGTATTCAAAAAGTTGTAAGTAAATAAATTAATAACTTAACAGTGGGACAAGTATATGGTCTGCCACACCCTAAGATTGAAATTAATTTATGTGTCATTAATTCGGCATTAAGGTTATTTTCTTACTTATCACAATATACTGACTCTACCTTGGTGATGTTAGACAGAGGGAGTATAGTACAATTTGTTTTCTTTACCGACCATACTTGAAGAAGAAACATCAAGAAACCTACATAAGCCGAAGTCTACTGTTTCTGTAGCGCTTTCAGTCCGTTTTATTTCAACCGGGGTCACCAACCCTTTTCAAATGGATTCAGTAGGGTTCACAGCAAAGGGACTTAAAAAGGCATTACTCAAGCACTGTGATTAGCTTTTTGTGACGCAGGGCGATATTGCTACTGTCAAGGATTGCAGAGTCAACTTAGCCCACATATTGTAGCTCACGGGCTGTATTGACCACAAACGTTTTGATTTCGTGGTTGACTCGGCCCGCTTTGAACCAAGTTCATGACAAGAACAGAGAGCAAGCAAGCAAAGCCATCAATACAGGTCCCTAAGCGGTTAAAAGGAATTAACTGGGTCCACTGTCAGAGTGATGAATGAGTAGGTCGAGTTGACTAAGAAAAAAATGTATTTGTGGTCAATTCAGCCCGCGGGCTCAGATTAAGTGGGCCAAGTTGACCCAGGAATCCTGTCAATGACTCGCAGCGCGTTACAAAATGTTGTGTCAGTTTATTTGCAGCGCTTTGGTATTCTCAGACTTAGAATCCCGCCGATAGCTGTACTCGGATATTTAATTCGGTGGACCAAGTTGATTGTTCCCATTAACACAATTTTGAACTTTTGACGAATATCTGTAATTGTTAGTATTAAATTTTCAGTTTAATTTATATAAGAATAAAGTATCATATCGATATCGTACGTATAGGAATTAACAAATTCGTCCTTCGTGTTACAAAATTGTGTATAGGAAGGCCGGCAAGTAAATAAGGAGGACAAAACAAAAGGACACTAAAATTTTCTTGTACATCTCTATTTATTATTGTGCCTTGATACAAATTACATGAATGAATATCGTCTTGAGATTCCACAATTCCAGACTTTACATATTATTTCAAAAAACGATTAAATCTATCTAATTCTATCTACCTTTAGTTATGGCATCAGGGATTTCAGTATCTGAGCGATGAAATGTAATAAGGTGTTAGATTAATCAAGTGTGTACGTACTGTTAAATATAGGTACTATTTCTAGTTAGAAAAAGAAAATGGATAAAATGAAGTATTACTATCAACTCACAAAAAATAACAAAGATTTAGAAACGAAATAAAAAATATGTCAATGGCTTTACAATCCCTAAGCTTTCAAAGCTATTAGGCATACGCTAACTGCAATTTCAACTACCATGACATCTTTCATAGTGGAAAGGGTGTATCTGCCTAATTTTTTCCATCACAAAATCATACAATACCTAGCTACACCCGGTGCCACACGTCGGACCATAACTTCGGTCCAAGCTTATGAACCATAATATCCATTTTATGTCTAAAACTGACCTGCACATTGGAATGTTGGATTGAAGATTAGAAATTGGAGCTCAAACAATATGCTACGGAGCTCCATTTGTCATGGTCCTGACAGACTCCATTCGCTTCATCTACATTTATACAACTTTTCATACATGACCTCCGGTTTCGAGTACTACCCCCGCAACCGTCCGCTAGGACATCAATTTGGTCGATGTATGTCCTTCTGGCACGAGCACTATTCGCCCGGCCCCATACCTACATAACCCATATAAATCTCTTTCGTTAATCGACTTTAATGTGTCCAAACCATATACCCACCTATCCATAGACAATAGATTATGCAGGTAGTAAGAATTAACATAATTTTGGGGTACCGTGTCCCTACGTAAGGTAAACACTAATAATGAAAACCTATATTACATGTAGACAATATTAGTTAAAAAATGAAAGTTGACACAAAACATGTAATTAATTACCATTAGATCTATTAAGAGTTTCAGGTTTAGATGAGGCTCAATATTGATATTACCAGATCATTCTAAACTATCTTAAATTATATACAATACAATTTAACATGCCTGTGTTTAAAGTTACTCATTCAATATACACCCCTCTCCAATCTTTTGCATAATGTGACTGCTATATGTATTACATAGGTTTAATCCAACAATGCCGCCTAAACAGTTAAACATAATATTTCCAGACAGATTTTTGTATCAAATCATACATTACAATGCATATTTGCAGTATCCAAATACCATCCATATACAATTACACATATTATGCATAAAACACTCATGCTTTGTTAGTAATAATGGAAAAGTATAAAGAAATTTACAAAGCCTTTTGTTTATATGTAATATTTATAATAAACGAGACCAACATACCTGTTATTTTGCTTATAAATCTTATGTGTACAGTCAGCCAAGAACCAGGCAAGGTAGACCAGAGTCTACTACCTTAAGGTTGAAATTAATTGGAAAATCAGGTATATTTTTTAATTGTCTCAATATAACAGCACTACACTAAAGATGTTTTAGTGTCCCACGAAGCAATAAATGAATATGAACTTTTTGGCCGACAGTACACCTAGGGCCTTAACAAAAAACATGGTATACCAAGATCAACTTAATGTGTAACCAGTTTCAGTTAACCTGTATATGTATAACTTTAGCATAACTTACCACATTTATTGGTAAGGAATAGTATAACTAGTCCTGAAGTTCTAAATAAATACATAATGGGACCAACATAGGTACCCCAATTTAATGGAGAGGCATAGCTTTTATATAAAAGAAATCTATGATTACTAGATAATACTTCAGTCTAACACACACCACAAATTATGGATTCAAACAATTTAAGACAGTGACAGAGTGTGAATTTAGAAGAATCTTGTGCTGAGAATTAGTGATGAAATTCTTTCAATCTCAATAGAAAAAATACATTTTATCATTAGGTGACAAAATATAGGTAATGAAAAAGAAACTTTGTAATACACTTGTTAAAATTAATTGAGCAATCAGGATTAACATAACACTTATTTCTAAGGGTAAAAACATTAAAAAAAAAGTTTATCACTATCAGTCTTGTAAATTGATGTTAATTTTCAACCTTGTTTTAGTTCTCAAAAGTTTACAAAGAAATTAACATGGAGAGGGATACATAAATGTTACCACTAGCATTACCTATTTTCGGGATATATTTTATTTAACTACAATTTTAGTACCCACCTAGCATATAACTTACTATTTCCACATAAACAAATATCAAATGGTTACACGACTGTATTGTTACAAAGTATACCAGCTCATATAATACTCATAAGATTAGGTTCTTAGAACTAATACCATCTATCTACACATATATTCGTAATCATTTTTCTTAAATTATGGCACCGTCCAAAAAGTACTTTTAAACTAAATGATATAAAAATGGGTTTCAACTATAAACTTATCAATGAAATATTAAGCACAGCACTAATTTGAAAGGCCTCTTTATTGGCATGTTTGAGATTATTAGATGTTTGTAAACTTTTGAGATAAATGATATTCATCATCCCTTTAAAGTAAATGGGGTTATTATCTATGATTAATAATGAGTACCCTAAGCAGGCTTCGATGAAACTTCCTCAGTGCCATTGGCAACACTTTGGTGGTAGAGTTTCAACAGTTCCATCGCATCTTGCGCCTGTCGTTTTTCCAACAAAATTCTGCAAATAAAAAGCAGAAAATTAAAATCATGCCTCCTCCACGGGGTTTTGAGTGTATGTTCATACAAAAAACAAAATTAATTTTGTAACAATGATGTCTACCCAAACTACGATGAAATTAAATTAGAATGGCAATAAAACATATGAGTTTACCTTCCAGAAGCTTCTTTAATGTGTTCCAGGAATATTCTGTTGTCCCGATCAGTGACAATGTCAGCCAGGCTGTCTGGATCCATGTCGGAGAGGAGTTCGAGGTCCTGTCCTCCTAACAAAGAGATATGACAAAGATTATGTTGCAGGCGCCCCACTAAATTTGCCACTTGACCTTTCTCCAAACCAACATCGTCTGTTTGGTCTAGGGATACTTGACACTTCGGCATATTTGGTGCCCATTTCTCGTTGCCGTGTAAAATCATAAGAAATGTATCAGGATCCAATGTTGAGAAGTATTCTTCATCATCAACCTCCGTTCCATCCGATTCCAAAACAACAGTCAAGTTTTCGGTGGGAAGGCCCAGTTTCTCAGGCACTTTGGTAAGTAAATCTTCCAAAGATGTAGCTACGACACCTTTTTTCTTATCACGGTTGAAGTCGCAAATTTTGTAGGGTTTGTTTGAATCGTTTTCCATTCTCACAAAAGATTTATTGTTCGTCCCACAGACAAAAATACGTGCGAATCGGTCAATGAACTTTGCACACACTATTTTTCTTGTTCTTCTAAATGACGTTTGCCTACAAAATTATTGCCAGTTTTTAAAATATGTTGTCACTTTAGTGATACTGTAAAGAGACGTTGTAAAATATAGGACATAAAATATTGTCGGTAACTTGGAGATATTTAAGCTCAAAGCGACGTCTGCCTTTTGCCAAGTTCTGCTTTGCAATGGTGAATTTTCCGTACATTCGCTCGCTGGGCGGGACCCGAAGGGCGGGGGGCGAAAGCTGCGCGTAGCGCTTGTTGAGTGATGGTCCTTCTCAGCTGTGAGATCAGATGCATTAGGAGGTAAGTTGCTATCTCCACGCATAATAGTGTAACCATTTTATAAACGCATCTACGGGTAAAACTCTCTACTTAGTCTGACGCTTAGTATTGGGGCTACAGTTGATAGTTAAGAACCTACCCACATTTTTAATAGAGTTTTAATTACAACTTATCATTAAAAATACATTTTATAATCGTGGTATTCCTACCGCCTTGGAAAGTAGGTATCTACCCCCGCAGGTCACACCGTTTTGATACTATTGCAGGACACTGCTTTTTACCATCAATACCGAATTACATACGTATTAAGACTTAGCTTATTATTATTATATTAACAAACTTAGTTCAAGGCTGAATTTCACCGGCCCAATCCTGTTTTTTTAATTTATTCGAAGGTTAAACATGGCCTCTTCCTGAGGAAGCCTTTTTACCTGGTTTAAATACGTTTGTGAATTCACTATTAGGTACTTCGGGAATTAAAATATGTAACACTGCTTTTGTTTCTTCATAACTGTAGCCTAGTTGTCGGGTAGGTATTTACTTGATCTTGCAAATAGGGAGATTGTGGGTTTGAGATCGAGAAATGGTCACTTTCATAGCTACTACACGTAACGTCCATATTGTGGCAAAGGAAAATGTCGTGATGGAACCCGCATGCCACAAGGTGTGTGAACCATACCATTCGCTTAACATATTGTGCCTCTGCCTACCACGTTTTTGGATTCACAAGGCGTGGCGTGTACCTAAAGTTTTATCTCATCTCAAATATACTTTTAATAAAGTTTGTAGTTCAATGTCCTACTGCTTTTTATGTCACGGCGACGTTTTATTGCACTCTGACCTCTGTTGGCCTCAGAGTCTTTTGCAAAGTCAAGCCACTATTGAAACTACTTATACTTTATTTATTTTGTTATTTCTGAGGTCAAATGGTCGTTATTTTAAATAATTGTGTATTTTGTACGATTCAACATCGATGCTTACTGAGTAGGTACTCTAAAACGATACTGACATCATGTCGTGATGCCTTCCAAATGGAAATGTGACAAACTATTTCTTCAAGGAAAAGGGATTTTGACTTGTATTCACATGTCATTAATAATACGTCTGTGACCTATGGGATATCAGAGGCACCAAAATTATATTTATTAGGCATTTCCACCTCAGCTCTGACTGTCAGGTTCAGTGACCTAAAGATACACTTTACGTCCCCAAAGGTTGTTGTCTACTCCGTTAAGGATGACAATTTTTCTATCCTCTCTGTTACCTAATCTGTTATATCCTTTTTTTGTGGGCAGCCATGATATCTACCCGTAATATTATACTAAGTGTAAATATTTTTATATTAATAAGTCCAACAATGTTACTAAGACCATTGCTCGGGGTTCATTTTCCACGAAGGTAAAAGGTATCAGTCAACAAAAGGGTCGAAATATACCTACACATATACAAAGTTACGTACTACATGTCGACATGTGTAGATCTGTATTATGGTGCACGTGTCTGATGAAGACCAGGCAGGTGATCGCGCTCGAACGCGAGGTCGGGCGGGGTCAGCCGGGTTCACGGCGGCGTGGCGGTGTCTCGCCAGCTGGGGGGGAGGTAGTGATCAATAGACCTCGCTCTCGCAGTCAACTATTACAAATACTGGGCTTACTGAAATCTATCCCTGTCTTGCAAAGCACAATAGAACGGGAAAACCGAATCTCTCGACTGTGATTTCGGATTGGTAATGTCATTGGAAATTACTTTACGCTCTACGATCGGGTTGGTTCGTACAAACGCAGATTAATAAATAGGTACCTACTTTAGGACCAGTAAATTGAGACCTTTTCGCCTTTAGATTTTCATTGAGAACGTGTTTTTGGTTGATGTTGAAATGGTTGAACACATTACTCGTGGTGTAAGGAAGAGAGGGGTTCGTGCTCTTCAGGAAAAGTCGCAGAAACTAATGGATTGATGTGCCAGCGTTTGCTACTTAAAAGAGTTTGTTATTCCTCGCGTGAATTTCATTTATCTCCACTGAATCTCTGTAAAGTAGCTTAAACTTTTCGCTGACAGTGAACGACTGTAGCCGTGATAAGATATCTACTGGTTACCGTCGCCAGGTGGGTATTGCTCCTTGGTGATGTGGCTGAAATAATTTCATGATTATCAGAGTAAGTCTTTACGCTGTAAATTTTTTTTTATCTTTTTAAAATTCTTTTTTATTTATCTTGACGGTGCAAGATGTAAAAAATATCACTTAGGTACATTGTGAAATAATTACTTACGAAAAAAAATACTGGCAATCTACCTAAGTAGATACCTATAAAACTAAATTCGAAATAATATGGTTGTTTTGTCAAAGTTAATAAACAACATAATATGTACCTACTTACTGTACTTTTCTACCTCCCAATCAATTCTACATCCATACAATTCTACTTAACATTTATGACGAGTTTTCGATGAAAATCACCCACAAATGCTTTCTGATTGATTTCGATTAACGTCCGGAGGCTTTATACATTAGCGAATGCGATGACCTGACGGTAAAATACGGATATTGTGTTTGGCTATTTGCAGTAGTGTATTTTATTTCCTAAAACCACGTAGATATTGCCTAAAAACATACTAGTTAAACCATACATTTTTAAGCGACTCCATAAAAAGGAGTCTTTTGCAATTCGACTTTATACATATACGCTTTTTTTTCTTTGTTCGCGGATCACTTTGTCGTTTATGCGATTCATTTTGATGACTCTTTTTTTTTAGAAAGTAGATATTCGAAAAGTAGTCCCATGATGATAAAACCCTTTTCACCTTTAAAATATCATCAAGCCATCGCAGACAAAATAAATAGCGGGGAACTTTAAAAAAACGTAGGTCCGCCGTCCGGTTTTAAATCTTGTTGTTCCTATGTAAGAACTTGGTAAGATGTGAACCTACTTATTTCTATTTTTCCCGAAGCTCGTTTCCAAAACTTTGAGATACGTAACGATGCGACGTTTGCGTTAGATTTATACGTACGTCGCATCGTTCCTATTTATAAGGAAAGAGCAATACGCAACGATCGGAAAAGCAATATATACAGTGAATCTCAAAGACTGCAGAAGAGCTCTGGAGCGTCTACGTCTTTTGTAAAAGTATCAAACGACTATTATGTGTTTTCAAAGACAGTTTTCCATGAATGAACGAAGAAAGTTCTCGGAACTCCCAGGCTTTGTTCTGGAATATAGAAAGAAGCAGCGGCGGAAAAATGGGAAAAAGAAACTGCAAAACACTCTTGTTCATAGTTGTACGTAAAAAAGTTTCGATGATACAACAGCTTGTAACATATTATCTGCATCTTGATATTATATGACTAAATATTATTAGGTTACATTTCAGACGGGTGTGCGTTACTCTAGCTGGAGAGTACCTTCTGGATTGTTGTGATTGGAGTGTAAAATTAGAGCGGAACATACTGCTAATGTGCACCACGTAAAAAAATAGTGCACGGTTACATAAATCTTTAATTTCACCATCAACACTAAGTCACTTGTGCAAGAAGAGACTGTAATAAAGCAATCATAAATATTCCGCGACTCGCGAATGTACTTTAGTGGCTGTTGGTCCACTAACCTTGTCTGCATTATGAACATTACTGCAAAACTACTTACGAAGTTGTAAAGTAAAACTTTCTACTCAAAGCACATGCGGCGCGTCGCGTCGTCTCGTCGCTAAACTGCGCGGATGTGACCCAAGAGGCGTTTTCCCGCGACAAAATATTACCCGCGACGATTTTATAGCGCACTAGAGACATTCGCCGACCTCGCGTATTAGGATACAAACATGAAACACCAATAGGTATGTACTTACTTAATAATATTAGCTGTATGTTATATATGTACTTGGGATAAACTGAAAGTTTTGAGAAAACAAAAATAAACTACATATTTACGATTTTTTATCCGCTGAGTCGACATCGTTTTTACGCCCTTCCTTTTTAAGGCTGTGAGCGCTTCTTCAGGTGATGAAAATTATTTATAGGTCAGAAGATGTCACAGTCAGAAGTCCGTAATGTGGGTGATCCAAATATTTTACCAATATGGCGTCAAGACACCGCGTGGTGTACAAGTAATCGCTCGCCTTAACTTAGTGGAGTCCAAATCCGCGTTCTGTCTGTATATCATATATAATAATGGCATCGAAGCCTTATCATTCAATTTATTATCGAAGCTTATATGGTCCAGCAATCATCTCAGCAATAATATTTGATCTCATAAGCTCTTTTAAAAAAATAAAGCCGAATATTTTCTTGGATCACTTCAAGGGTTCATTTTGAAACAGCCAAATTGTCGACTCACGCTTTATTTTGATTCGAGTTAAGATTCCTCATTCGCGGTAGTGTCGTAAAGACATTTCCAATCCACCTTATACATTTCAACCAACCATAACTATTACAGATCCATTTTTCGTTGACACACGATATATTCCATGTGCTGGCCAAATTGGGGATATTAAAACATGGACATATGACATATTATTTTCCATGGACAAGTTCATTTTTTCTCAAAAAATATCTCTGCTACATCATCCAACGATACATATCAGAACTATTCATAAACTATATAGAAGATAATACAGAACTTACTTTGTAACATTCGGTCAGATATCTTGTATCTTCGAATCATGTCTGTATCCCAATAGGATAAGCCAGAGACAATTGATCTTACTTGCTATGATCGTAATAAATCGAGCATGTTTCGCGAACGATACCCCAATATGTCAATTTGAGCAACAACATTGGAGTTATTTTCTGTTCTGCTAACAAAGTTATTCGTTTCACTGATTACGAAGATTTATGCTAAGAATGGTGGTTGGACGATGACTTGTTTTGTTTCTTACGGTTCTTAATTACATGTTGGAAATTATTAAAGACAAAAATAATTTAGGTGCTTACACTTCCTCAGGTTCACGATTAAAATATAATTGGTTCTCTGCATTGCCCACTATCGGTATGAATAATTAGTTACAAATTAAGATTTAATACTGCGGTAGCTGAAAATATGTTGTGCGATACGAGTATAATGTGCCTGTTGAACTGTAAAAGTTAGTTCAGAGGAAAGGTTTCGGCCAACGTCACTTGTTTGTTTTGAAGGTATTGTTGGCGGCAGAGCTATTTGAGTTATATTTTGGAGTTTATGGAGGTGCTATACAATGTTCAATCAAAAACATTGGTGAAACTCGAGAAAATCACTTCTCAAGATACCAAACGTCTTTCCCCAAGGACCGTATGTCAAAAAACGAAAAACAAATTTTCACCCTATAATATTATACAGTGGCGATCAGCTGACCGGTAAGTTTGTATGGAGAGGTGATTTTTTTTATTTTTGACATAGTGAATCTAGGGGAAAGTTGTTTAGTATAATGGGCTGAGTAACTTCCTCGAGTTTCGCCAACGTTTTTGATTTAACGTTGTATATTGGACATGAATTCTTGTAATTGTCTCCGTTTTCTCAGAAACGCGTGTTAATTACTAAAACGTTAATTACAATTTATATTATATAATGAATGAATTTTTTTTGAGCGTCTGTGGTCCAGTTGGTCGGATACTTGACTTGTAACCGTGAGGTCGCGGGTTCGAGTCCGGCTACTGGACGTGTACCAATGGGACTCTTTTTCAGAGCCTATGTACGCAACGGTGAAGGACAACATCGTGATGAAACCCGCACACCACAAGGTGTGTGAACCCTATGACGGCGATGCGCTCACCCCCTGTCACGTTGGGTCAAATACGCTCGGTGAACCGTGGGCATTTGCTTAAAGCAAGTGCCTCTGCCTACCCCGCTTTGGGATTAAAAGGCGTGAAGTGTGTATTATATAATGAGAAAAGAGAGGCATTTTAGCAGGCGTAGTACCTACTAAAAGGAAAATATTAATTATTTTCAAATTACTTAGATGTTACAATCTTCAGCCTCGTCACCGTTACCGTTGTGTAAGCAGTACGGAACTACGGACCTTAATACAGTAAAATATATTCAAGCTAAGTTCAGCATTACATTCAGAACGATATTAAATTTTTTATCGGTTTCATCCAACGACGTGACTTGAATTCCATTCTGGAGATTTTCGCGAAGTTTCCCTCTCTTAATGGATTATTTAGCCTTGCGCTTAAGCTATTACTCTTCCGTTTTAAATATGTATGTCCAAATTTGCAATGGATAGCTATTGCACTTTAGATGTCAGGGTGAATGCAGAGTATCTATAAATAACCACGTGCCTATGTAGGTAAGTACTTAGGTCAACCCGTTTTCCATCAAGCAAATTGAATGGGGGTAACGAGCAGTATACCTACCTACTTTTATAAGTATTTGTATAACATTTCCATTACCTTTGGGAAATACTGCGGGCTTTGTATAAAGTTCTTTGTCATTTCAACGTCTAGTTGGGCCTAAAACAAAGTCATCTCCACGGCATGGAGCCAAATTACGAAGCAGTCCATCGGGAACTCTGAGACCAGCTTTCGACTTTCGAAACGTGCAGTAAAGATTTTGGCGACGTAAAGTGATACCTATGCTGTTCCCGTGGGAAATTTGAGGTGAAACACAGCCTTAGTTTATATATACACTTCACGCCTTTTTATCTCATAGCGGGATAGGCAGATGTATTTGCTAAACAAATGATCACGGATCACCAAGCGAATTAATTCAAAGTGACAAGGGGTGAGTCCATCACCGCAGTAGAGTTCAGACAAGTGCTTAGCAAGCGCCTTTGCCTTCCTCGCTTCGAGATTAAAAGGCCTGAAGTATATTATTTTTTTATTTTAGTTTTGGTCAGGTTATGTTGCTTGTTACAGGATTAACTGTCGTTTCCACGAAGGACCGGGCTAACTTTACTGTAAGAAAATACACAATAGACTCGTTCCTCACACCTATAATCCTTAAGAGTGCGGTCAGAATGGAGATATAACGACCAACTTCAGTGTGAAAACTGAGACCACAACTGGGACAGTGCAGAATAAGTGCTCCCATAAACATTCCGGATAATCAAGTCGGCCGCATCCTAGTGTTTATTATTCTTTTGTATGACGTACCTTTTAGACGGGAATAAAAAAAACTTTTTTGACACAGTATCACGAACGTTCCGAAGTGCTATTTGATTCTTTTTGCCCTATTTCAGCGGAATTCTGCCGGAGTGCCACCGTCACTGAGTTCCAAACGGAAGTGCCACTCTGTTTCCGAAATGAAGAAGATATACCATGTTTTCGGGTACTCTTCATTTCCATTTTGCTCGTTGAGGTTTTTGGGTCGTCGGAAAAAAGAGAGACTATTTGATGATACCGATTTCAGCAAACCTCAGTAAAAACATACTGGCCGAAAATAAAACATGCAGAGAACAAAGGACAAAAAAAGCATACCGGGATTTTAAAAATAACAGTAGCTGCACATTTCACATTTTCCGACGACCTTGAGCAAGATAACTATAGCCGTTTATTTCAATGACTGAACTTGGACGCGCATTTGCCAAGAACAATTAATTTTAATTTTAAAGTTCCCAGGCTGGCTGTTTCGCTGTAAAGCTGTGTTCATACATGTAAAATAAAATGTACAGGTACTGACATTTCTTTATAGGTGACTGCCCTCGTCTTCGTTCACGTGGACTAATACGTTACACCACAGGGTGGCTAGTTTTGAAATTATTTTTATTTAGTTTTAAACAAGTAAAATGTCAGTGTGCTTTTTTAACATGTGTCTATTTTTCTCTTCTTCGCACAGGCTAAAAGAAATACGAAATATAAGGTTAGAAATTGTACCTACTAGTTGATTAGTTACTTATAGTACCTATATACGCTTATTAAATAAATCACATAATTCATTTCACTAGTGAAATGTCATGAAGCGAAAGGGATATATCAGGACCGTCACAAATAGAGATCTGTAGTCTCTGCCTACCCCTCTGGGAGACAGGCATCAAGTGTATGTTATTTGTCTTGTATGTACTTATACAAAGAGGTAGGCAGAGACTACAGATTTCAATTTGTCACGATCCTGACATACCACTTTCGCTTCATCTACATTACAAGCAAAATAAGTCGCGAAAAAGTTTAACAACTTTAAATACTTATCTACTAAAGTAATTATGGTTCGCAAAAGATAACATTTCTTAACAAAGGATATTTTAACGAACATCACTAATTAGAACTTCGCAAACAGATGTTTCATCTTGTTTTGAGGCATCATGAAATTAGACAATGAAACGGCGGTTTTAATAACTTTAAACACAAAGGAATATTTTATTTAATCCTTTTCTTTGGTTTTCTCTTGAAAATGTAGTATTTACATAGAAATAATATCTCTATAAAATATATTTGGTGGAAGATTCAAGAAGTATGAAAGTGGATAATATTTCAGAAGAATCTTTATGAGCAATTTCTAGAGATATAATGATGTAACTTAGACATGGTTTTTAGTGCGAATTATTTATTTATGAAGTTATAGGGAAGTCGCTTAAAAACGATTTATTTATAGTTCTTTAAAACTAAATATTAGTTCTGACGAAAGTACATACCATAGTAAGTATACAAGTATCTTGAAACCGTACACACTTACCTTACTTACATACATACTTACTTCGCTGCCACTGTTCCCACGGTACTGTTAATAATAAAAGCAAGTGGTTAGTGCATATATTTATTGCTCCTGAAGTATTTTCCTTAGGAATAACAGATGTCCAAGCATTTAGTTATGTTTTAAAAAATATGAAAGAAAGTAGGAAATATAAAAATCTAATTGTAACAGAAAAAAAAATACTTATACGCCTACGTACGGTTCACTGAGCTTATTTAGCCCAACATGTTAGGGGTGAGCCCATTGTCGTTATAGAGTTCACCCACCTTGTGGTAAGCGTGTTTCATCACGGTGTGATGAAAAATATACCTATTGGTACAAATGTTTAGTTCAGCAGACCATACCAGTTATTTATTCAACTATCAGAAGAAAAAAGAAAAAAAAATATTCAAATGCTACGCCGTAGCTTCCTACTACGTTGCGTAGATTCAACTACGACGTAGTAGATGTATCTAGGTAAAATCAGAAAATAATAATAATAATAATAATAATAATAATAATAAATTTATTTCCTTCACATACAAACATACCAAACATGAGTAACACGGTACAGTGAATATTAGATACATTGGTATATGAAGGCTGGAGCCTAAACTAGGTAACCCTGTACTATAGGACTCCAGGCCTCCACCTACGGAAAGCTGTACAAAGCAGACTTACGACTAAGAGTATGCCTAGAGATAGTTACGTGAATGTGTATGTGTGTGAGAATGTGTGTATGTGAGAGGGTGTACGTATGTGAGGGTGTGTGTATGTGTGTGAGGGTGTATTATGTGTGTAAGGGTGTATTGATGTTGTGAGGGTGTGTAAGCGTGTGCGTTATCTTTACGAAATAATGCCTAATATGTCTTCCGTGTCCTGGTATGACTTGCTCAGTAGCCATTTTTGCACCAGGCTCTTGCACTGAGACCATTGAGAGGGTAGATGTTCAGGTCATTATTAGCCCTGTTATATAGAATTGGCCCCAAGAACCCAAAAAATCGTTGAGCAAATGATGTCGACACTTGAGGACATATACAAACTATGTCATTACGTCGTCGGTTTAATTGGTTCGGTATATAAGGCGTAATTGAGTGCGTTTTTAAAATTGTACGTAAAATAAATATTTGGCGCACAGAAAGAACTTGCCAGTTGCGATATAGTTCCAGAGTAGGGAAGAGGAAAGGACGGAAAGAGGCAACCTTCAAAACTGCCCTTTGCGCTACCTCAAGCATTTTTAGGGTTGTTTTATGCACACCGCCCCAAGAGGTAATGCAGTACAGAAGAATTGACTGGCACATGGCAAAATAAACCATTTTAACAATATGAAAATCTGCAATATGACGCAGAGTTTTAAATATAAAGATCAATTTTCGTACGCGGCTACAAAGAAGACTTATATGTTTTTTAAAATTTAAGTGTTGATCCAATACCACGCCAAGATATTTGTATTCATGGACACGCTTCAAATTAGGACAGGTACAACTGTTACGATCACAAACGATAGGAGACGTATGTGCTACAAGTGAGAAGTTTCGATTTGGAAAGGAATTAGAGCGAATACCGAATAACATAAAATTTGTTTTTTGCGTGTTGACAGACAGTAAGTTAGAGTTAAGCCAGGATAGGACAGTGTCCAATCCTAGCTGCGCGTAGCGAAAGACTTCCTCCCAGGACTCAGCTTCAAAAGTAAGCGCCGTGTCGTCAGCAAATGAAGTAATCATCCCATTTTGGAGCTTCATATCGCATAAATCGTTTATGAAAATTAAAAAAAGGGTTGGGCCCAGAATACTGCCTTGAGGGACTCCGTACGTGGTGGAGAGTTCACTACTAGTCATATCACCAACTTTTACTCTCTGTGTACGGTCGGTAAGATATGACTCAAATAACTTAAAAGCAGTATCTCTGATCCCAATGGCCTCAAGTTTCACAAGCAGTAGCGGGATCGATATTGTGTCGAAGGCCTTGGCAAGGTCAAGAAATATACTGACGCACTTCCTCGACCTATCCAGACTATTAACCACGTATTGAATCAATTCTTGAACAGCTCCATCAGTTGACTTATGAGCTCTAAACCCGAATTGACGAGGGGAGATAATATTTATAGTATGTTCAAGGTACTTCATTAATCGAGTGTTCATAATCCGTTCAAGAATCTTAGATAAGGTAGGCAAGATAGAAATGGGGCGATAATTTGTGATATTAGTTCGATCACCAGACTTAAAAATGGGGATAATAACTGCCTTTTTGAAAACTTCCGGAAAGCAACCTGAAGCTATACTTAGTTCACAGACGTGAGTTATGACTGGTGAAAGTATAGATACATATCTTTTAAGAAAAATAGCCGAGATGTCATCCCATCCCGTAGTATTAGTGGACTTAAGACCAGTGATTATGTTTTCCACTTCTTTTTTATCGGTATCCAGCATTACGAAAGTCTTAGCAGACCTTTTACTACAGCCTATGGAATGCAACATAGAGACATTTGACTGGATCGCCTCAGCGATTGACCTACCAACACCTGCAAAATAAATGTTACATGAATCAACCTGATCCTGCGATTTAAAAATACCTGTTATGGGGTTTCTATCTTCTGCCAGGTTAGTGCTACTTTTAATAACTTTCCAAAGTTTTTTATTATCACCTTGGGCCTCTACAATCTCACTCTTCTGGTAACCATGTTTTAGCTTTTTCAATATGTCATTACAAAAATTCCGATATCTCTTGTACGTAATCTTTAAAATATTATCATTTGGCGTTGATTTAAGCTTTAAGTGCATGTAGTCCCTATTCCGTATACACCGTAATAACCCCGGGGTGATCCAAGGCTTGGTAATTGCAGAACGACGAGATACTTTAATAGATTTTGTGTTAGCTGCTAGGGCTTGGGACAGAAGATCCCCGAGCCTTGAAGCCGCAGTATTTGAGTCAGTACAAGAGAGTATCGGGGCAAAGTTCATATCTAACATAGTACTATCCAAGGCGGAATAGTCAATCTTATTTATTCTACATGACGGTCTGGGAAGAGAGGTTTTCATAGTGAAAATTATTGGCTTGTGGTCAGTGATGTATGTGTTTATTACATACGTGTTACTGATTTTGTTCGATTTTAAAATAAGGTGGTCCAAACATGTCCCAGATGAGTCCCGTGTTACAAAACTATGAGCAGGAAGCATTCCATGCATGGCTATTAAGTTAAGATAATCACCCGAGTAGCTCTCAGTGCTATTAGAACTAATGTCTATATTAATATCACCAGTGAGTATAATGGACCTGTACGAAGATAAGGATGTTAAGACGACATTTAAATACTTAAGAAAAAGAGGAACATTATGTTTAAAACAATGGGGACGATAGATTGAGACAATAGCTGTGTGGTTGCCAATTTTGGTTATCAAGCAGTTTGACTCGGGGAAAAAGGGTTCTGAAATTGAACATGCAACAGATTGTTTCACGTAGACCACTAAACCATCATTTTGATTATAGTTATCCGTTGAAGAATGCGAGGTGTATCCATTTAAAGCTGGAAGCAGTGCACTGTCACTTATCCAGCACTCCGACAGAATAATAAACTCAGGTGCAACGTTAAGACATGAAATTAAGGCAATAAGTTCATCAAAGTTACGATTAATACTACGTATGTTAACTGATAACAACTTTAATAACTTACTGGAACCAGTAAGTTTTAATTTAACATTATTAGGTGAGCACTCTTCCGAATTAGAAATATGTACACTATCGATATTTTGTACCAAACTGTTTACGTCAGCGAATTTAAGATCTGACATAATAACATGCAATTGGAGTGGCCAGCAGAGTAAATGTGGGTTGAGCAAAGGCATGAGACGTCAGGGCATACTGTTATAAGGTCTATGTAAATTTCGTAGAAAGGTTTAGATGGATTGTGTGGGATAGAGCATGTGTGAGTAAGTGAATTTGTGTAAGTGCTAGTAGTGTACGTGTGAATATGGTGAATGTTATGAGTACAACAATACAAAATGTAAAAAATAAGTAAAAAATAATAAAAAATAAAGAGAACAACAAAAATTACGAAGTGTCTGTGTAACACAAGTACACCGACTAGTCACAAGTTCTTACGCAGACTCGAAAGCTGGGCTTCTGACTTTACCAGTAAGGGTGTCGATCCCTCCGACTTCTTCAAATAAACATGGCCACCGGCTGTCCAGCAGTAAGAATAAACACCCTGCCTTTTAAGGTCTTTAGCCATATGAAATAGGCGTCGATTTTTTGCTGTCAGAGCTTCAGAAATAAATATCTTTAAGTCAGACGTGAATCCCAGAGACGTCGCAAGCAGATCACGTTTAGTCACCTTGTAGAAACTTTTGCTGGCATCGAGAAAAGTTGACTTGGAGACTGTGTTGGTAAATTCAACAATGATGGTGGACGTAGTTTGATCCTTCTTACTTGGAATACGATAGATGTCTCGCAGTTCAGAGGTGTTAAAGTTTAAGCTAAGTTCGGTGTACAGTTTTTCAAGCCTAGTAAACAATTCTATGGGCTTTTCTCCTTTTACTTTAGGCACGTTTCTAATTTCCACAGAAGTCTTTTTGAGTGATCTGTCCATAGCCTCACACCTGTCATTAATCCTGGAAATTTCAGATATCATTTCCTTTCTTTCGGCCTCAAAATGCGAAATGATTTTTTGTATATCATCTATGCGGATAGACACATCAGTGATAGATTTTTCAATCGCTGTATTTGTATTGTGAATACTGTCATTTTGATGCTTGATAGCAGACATCTTCTTTTCAATAATATCTAGGCGTGAATTTTGTCTAGCCTCGAATTCCGCGAACATTTTTTTCATAAGGCTCTGGATAACAGTTATATTCTCAATACTGGAATAATCGCCCAAGCTGGAATCAGTTTTAGCGCTATAGTTACTTTTTTTACGCATAGTAACGTTTGAGCAGGTGTCATCAGATGTTTTAGACGGAACCGAGGCTGGTGATAAGCTAACTCGGGGAGTTGAAGGCGGCGTACGCTGTATCTTGCTCATTTTAAGAAGAAAAAAAAAAAAAAATCTTCTACTGGTATAGTTGTAGTAAAACTGGGTACACTTAGTGCACACGCCAAGCAATTATTGTTCGACAAAATGTTCAGGATTATTTATTTACCAGGATTCCATAGATTGCAGCAAGTGCACAAACTGCCAGTTAGGTGTCGTTGACAAGCGCACGGGGCAACACTATCGTAAACACAAATTCACCGTGGTCGCTGCTCGCGATCCGAAGTACCAGGAACGCACAAGATCTGAGGAGGTGAATTCCACACCGAGACGTAAAACGACGGCGGCGGCGGCGCGGTATGAGTGACGTAGATCGTGACGATGTTGCGTTGCGCGCTTGTACGGCGCGTGATTGTTGCGTTACTTCTTTGCACTTATGCACTCCTATTATTTGATCGCTGATTAATTATTTGAATTATTTAAAATTATTAATGAAACGAATGAAAACACATAATATACGGGTTTAGGCACGTCTACACTTCGCAGCGGTCCGAGGGGAGAGGTCCTGTGTACTAACGAAGGTCCTGTGTTTTGTGGGTGAGTAGATAGGTAGGTACCTATATTTCGTAAAGACAAGTTACCTATACATAGGTGTCAATCCTTGGGGATTAATGCCTACCTTGTCGTAAAAACCAGCGCACGCCACTGTTTTATACTATGTATTGATTGAGCATTATCTATGAAAAGGTTAGATCGACTTGAAAATCGTTGATAAAAATTTAAACCACGCGCCAAAATGTCCTTTATTATTATATCAAACAGCATTCTGGAATGTCATAACGTTACTTTTAAACAACAACTTTCTACAAAAGACAATGATCTAAAATAAGTTTCGTTTCCACTCAGCAAAAAAAAAAACTGACCGGTTATAAAAACAGAAACAGAAAACCTAGAAAGAGAAGGGAAATACACAACCGTTTCTAAAAACGAAAGAGTTTCAATAATTTAAACAAAAAATCGAACAGAACCCGAATTTCGAACAACGACATACAAGCAACCCAAAAAACATTACGCGGGGGGTGAATTCTATTCGATTACAAACTACACAAATTTAATTCATCGGTGACATATAAGTGATGTCGTCCCACGGGTGTCTGTACAGCGGCTGTTTCAGCCTCTTCTGGTCTAAAAAGTGTCCTATGAGACCGATTGTCCTGCCTAGGACAAACAGCGCGTTTATAGAGCCCATGTGAATGTAATTATTACCCTCGTCCATGCTAAACAACTGATTGTGCCGGAACAGATCTACCATGGCCGTCGCGACGATGCCGTCCACGTTTAGAATCAAATTTGGCTTCTTTCTAGTGGTTATAGCTTCGACTTCCAGCGCGTATCTAGTCACAGGACACGCGGGCCAGCGAGCCAGTACGTAGTTCTTCAGCTCTCTGACTCTAGAGTCCGGATTGTTGATGGACTTCACTCTGTGACCGATGCCCATGATTAGTTCGCCGTTGGCGCGTTTCTCATTGACAAACTCCTGCGGATGTTGGCCCTTGTCGTAGGCGGAACAGAAGTCCTTCGCCGCGCGATCCAAAGCGCCGCCGAAACGGTCGCCCTGTTGGAATTGGAAAAAAAAACATGTAAATATCAGTGGCGTGCACACCATACAGTCAAAAAGACACTGCCTACTAGTGGCGAGGCTAGGAGGCAAGCCAAAACTGTCCAGCCGTTTTGACGTGATTCGCAAACAAACAGACAGACAGATTTTTTTTTCAATTAGGCTTCTATAACGGCAAATTGATATAATTTACTGGTTTTCTGGTAAAAAAAATCAATGTACAGTTTTGGACCCCGAACAGTTTTATTATAGAACATCAAGTGTCTAGGGATCGAATACATTTTAGAAGATTGCAATCAAGAATATATTTTACAAAAACTGAATTCATTCATAATTTATTCAAAATGTGGTGATAAGTCATTGATACAGGCATGGGGAATTAGGTAGAGGAGACCAATCCAGAAGATTAGATTTGATTTAAATAAATTAGATTTGAGGAGGTTAGGATCAAAACGTATAAATTTAGGTGTAACCAAATTTGATGGAAAAAAAAATAGGAAAACTTATACTACTCTTAGGCCCTTTCAGAAGAAAAACTTATGCTACTCTTAGGCCCTTTCAGAAGAAAAACATAAATAATCCATTCCCTTGTACATACATGAAATCTATTATTTCTCAAAAACAATTTTAAAAATAGTACATGGTAGTGAAGTTATATATTTGAAAATGTACAGAAACCCTTAGGGGAAGAAAAGCAAATTAATACGTTTTGATTCTAACCTCCTCATTTATTTTTAGTGCTAAAGATTGATCTGCGTCATACAGGTATGAAACCTAGACAAATCGACGCGGAAAAAAAGGGCGATCCAAACTGCATACTCGACTCATTTTGCGCAAAAATGTCGCTTAGGCTGGAAACCATCGATATGTAATAGTTATTAATATAAACCTATATACTCACAATAGTTAGTAGGCCAGCAACAACGCTGGATATCAAATCCTTGCCAGCGCGAGCGGTGACAATGGTGTTGTGAGCCCCCGACACTGCGGGGCCGTGGTCGGCCGTCATCACCAGCACCAGCTCGAAGAAATGGCACACCCAATCAGGTAGCTCCCGTTGGAACCTACAGGATACAATATATTGGATATACATACATACATACACTTCACGCCTGTCTCCCAGAGTCACGATCCTGACATACCCCTTTCGCTTCATCTACATTCATACATCTCTTCATACATGACCTCCGGTTTCGAGTAGTTTTCACGCCACCTTCGGTCAGGACATCACCAATCTGGTGGATGTATGTCCTTCTGGGGCGACCTCTGCTCACCCGGCCCTGCACATCACCCATTAAAAAAATTTGTGTCATTTTATGAAATTGAACCTTAACATAAAGGATACAAAACTTATATTACTAAATAGGCATTTTTCGTATTGGGTCCTTTTTGTACTAACTATGCGATATAGATATACTAACCATAGCAGAGACAAGGTGCCACCGATGCCCAGTTGCCTCTCGATGATCTGGCCGATGGTGACCCCGCAGTAGCTCAGCTCGGACCCTCGCTCGTCGCAGATTGTGCTCACGAAGGCCGCGGGTTTACGAATCAGCCCTAGTTTCTGTTGAG
>SJJU01002184.1:0-40290 GCA_012932125.1 Conopomorpha cramerella | reverse complement strand
GAATGCCAATAATCGCCCTCCTACGTAGAGAATATAAAAAAAAATCGCTTGATATTTGAGATGCAGGTACTACTAAATTACGCAAATGAAATCGCGGGGCGTCCACTAGTATTAAATAATTATTAGTTCTCAGCACCTTCTCCGTTTTATGGTTTATAATTTCTACTTTTCCTTATTTTTTGTAAAGCTGTGTTTGTCTACTTTACGTTAGTTTAGTTGCAATTATATAAGGATCTGGCTGGTATTGATTCTTTCTCTTCAAATATATTGGGTAGTATTCTTACCAAAACCTATTTTTAGAAATTATAAAAAAATGAAACCATATTTTATAGCGTGAGTGCTGAATACTCACGCTGTAAAATATCTATATGAGCACTGTATTGAAAAAGTAACATTTACTCTATTTCTAGCCTTTGAAGCCCTAGGTATGCATTTCAAAACATTATATGCTATTTTGGCTTGTTTAATATTGCTTTAATCCCTCAAAGTACGTTTCTCATAAATAACAGCACCCGCTACTTCATATTTATTAGGTAATTCGCACTTTTATTACCAGAATTCCCTTTATGGAACGCGAATGTGTAAACTTACCTTTAAAAAAAACTGTTAAAATAATATAGTACAAACAAAATCGCGCCTTGACCTGGTACAAGATAAATCTCTTATAAGTAATTACCTAAAATAGTTGCTTATTGGTGTCAGTCTATTCATTAGCAAGGAGTGAAATATTCCAATAGTTATACACAGAGAAATGTAAGGTTTTATATTCAGTCTATTTGGGCGTAGGTGCGTCGACCTCAGGCGTGGGAGCTGGTCACTTTAGTATACCCTCTATGCTGACCCTTTTAAAATACTAAATTTATATCTATTGCCAAAACATTAATGGCCATCTTCGTTGGTTCTCGTCGATCCCATTGTTTCTTTCACCTAGTCAATGACGGAAAGAGACAGCACGAGAGTTTAGACGATGACTAGAGAGAAACTAATAATTTTATAGTGAGTAGGTAATCGTTTACTTTGGTTAGAATAACTGTGCAATGATTTCCTTATATCTATTAAGTACTGTAAACCTACATTTCTATTCACCAAATTGGGTGGATAATAATCATATTTTACTAGAAAGATAGTATTTCCTCACGAAAATGGTCTGTTCCCACAATGTTTTAAATTAGTTCTCGTGATAAAATGTAACGTCGCGTGTTTGTATATACGTTATAATCGTTTAGTATACAGTTTATGTATTTTGTTAGAGTTCCTTTTGTAGTAATTACAAATATCTGTTTTTATTACTTGAGCATTTCGTTATTTTTTTTTAACATAAAACTGTAGCAAAAAACTTCTTCGGTAACTAGCAAATATCAACAATCTATTTAGAATAAAAAATATATATATACTGTTATCGTCGAATTCTGTATTTTTTCACCATTGCGAAATAACCGCAGAAAGTGGACAGGATCGGAGTGATATTATTCTGGGCACAATTAGTTTTAAGGTATGAGTGTAACATAGGTGGTATGCGGAAATAAACCACGCAAGCAGTGCTGATCGGTGCATTGTATAGAAATACTATCTACGCAGACTACCAGCACTGACTTATTTACTATGGATCTAGATGATGACATGGTATATCTCAGTACCTAAATTACACACAAGCAAATTAAGTCAATGCACAAATACATGTTAGGAATGAAAGCAGTGGTAAAGATGAGATGGCTTCTTCGCACAAACCAGCTGCTCAATATGCTAACGTATGTAAACTCTTTGAATTAAGTATCCCATAAATTGCAATCACCGTGGGATTTGTGATATATTCTTAAATTGTCTTCTTTATTCTTTGTCTCCTCACACAACAAAGATTTTTTACAGAAATCTAACTTAAGTTTGTATTTTTATCAAGTAGTTATTTATATCTGCGCGAAATTTAGAAAAAATAAACTCTAGTGTACTTTTGTTCTGGTAATCTTATCTTATCTATATATATAAAAATGAATTGATGTGCGTTAGTCTCGCTAAAACTCGAGAAAAGTACTGGACCGATTTGGCTATTTTTGGTCTTGAATCACACGTGAAAGTCCAGGGAAGGTTAAGTTTAAAATGTTTATTTCTTCCAATACACGGGGTACAAAAGCGACTTCCTATGGTAAAACAAATGTTTGCCGAGACACCTAGTCTATAATAAAAAATGAATTGATGTGCGTTAGTCTCGCTAAAACTCGAGAAAAGTACTGGACCGAATTGGCTATTTATGGTCTTGAATCACACTGGGAGTCCAGGAAAGGTTTAAAAGCCGTATTTATTCCAATACACGGGGTACAAAAGCGTCTTCCTATGGCCTATAATAAATATGGTTAGAATAGTAGGTAGAACAATAATTTTATCCGGGTTCCTATATCGGCGTCAAAATAAACAAGTAGTTTATTAACAATCTTGAAACGCGACAGGCGCTGGCTACCTGCGGCTGGCGACCGGCGCCCTGTACGCCGTGTCGACGGGAGCGTACGCCGGCCTCGCCGCCGCGCTCCTCATCTACTCGGTGGCCAACAATGCGCAGTTCCCGGACTGCGAGACTATCACTACCACTGTTCCTGTAAGAATCAACTACTTAAGCTTGATCCTCTCAGCTTCTCTTTACAAATATAAACATTGTAACAACCATAGAAATGGGGTCTAAAGTCACACAGCTTACAGCCCAATAAAGTGGTATATGAAAAAAATGCAATTCACGAAGCATATTTAACAACGTGACAGGGGGTAAGCCCATCGCCGTTATAGGGTTCACACATTTTGTGGTGTGTGGGTTTTATCACGATGTTGTCCTTCACCGTACAAGCGTTGCGTTGCGTACATAGGCTTTGAAAGAGTCTCATTGGTACACATTTAGTAGTACACAGTTTTGATCATACTTCTTGCGTTATTAAAACACTTTTGAGTTGTTATAAGTCAGAAATTGAACTATCTTCGTCCAATGAAATTCATTTGAGTTTTAACAAGTCTTTTCAACCCTTGCGTCGGTAGAGCAGTTTCATCACTGACTTTGCAAGAAGTACCTATTAAGATTATTATGATTAAGATCTAAAGTATAATAACAAATGTTATTCGTTGTGTAAATAAAACACTGTTTTGTCTGTGTGACATGCCAGGGAAATAGGGTAAAATGGTAGAAAAGTTCAAAACATACTAACTCTCGTATTCATAAAGTTAGAGCGTTAGTGTACTGTTAGTAAAGGTCTCATAACTAAAAAATACGGATAAACTAATCTAATTTGATATACGTAAACTAGTTAGTCAACGTTTTAACTTTTTATGAATACGACGGTAAGTGTACAATATATAATATTAAAGTTAAGGAAGTTTCACAAGTATCTGGCACAAAGACAAACTGAACAATCCTTTCAATATTTTTATAAGTAAGAACGGGTATATTATTCAACCGGTACATATTATGTAATATTGTACCTACATCAAGCCGTGTGGTGACGGAGAATAGAATGATGAAACATGTGTCACCACCCCAGTCCAACTTTTCCCGCTATGGGGGTCGTAAGAGACGACCGAGGGAACCCTCCAGAGAACGGGCAGCAGCGCTCTCTGTGAATTAAACCACAACACCACTGCGATCGCCAACCCGCCTGCCAAGCGTGGCGATTATTGGCATTTCACCCCAAATGACGGAAATCAATGGGGGAGGGCCTCGTCCAGCAGTGCACGTTATGTGGCTGATGATGACCTACATCATTATTTAGATTTACCAACATCTGTGGCCACCATGATGAGATGTCTGACTCTACCTAATAGTAATTTAGTTATTTTAGTGTAACAATTTGTCTAACCTATGGATTTTGTCTAAGTACTACGTATTACCTACCCAAGTTGACATGCGTACATGGGGGGCTTTTCATGTTTCGAATTTACAAAGGAATCATGATAAACGGAAGAGAAACCGCGAGGCGTCTACTAGTGAGAGTTTCAATGAGGCACGTGTCTAGTGAGGTGAACGAAACCTTTGTGGACGTGATGACAGCGAGGTCACTTTTATCGTGTTCTTTTTCCTTCATGACTTGACCTTGACCTAAGGGATATCCGGGATAAGTATTCGAAAGGATTCTTAGGCGATTTTCGACACCTATAACCGATACCCTTTACTATTTTCCTACATAAATTCGTCGAATCAAAATTAGAAACATGCCCCTAGGTGACCTAAGAGGCACGTTTCCTATGTTAATAGTTTAAATCGGGTGTTACGGCGCGAAATTAAACAAAGGCAAGCATTCAGCTTACCTTCGTTATTTGCCTGAGGTTTCGACACAGTTACATGTGTCGTGGTCGCGAGCTGAATTTCGCGCCGTAACACCCGGTTTAAACTATTAATATAATGTCAGTGCGCGTTTCTTTAAAAATAAAATCCTATGGTTGTCCCATTAATTAGGTACGTACGTTGTCACAATATAAAAACTCTACCTTTGATGTTTTAATGACGCAGGACCCGCCACCAAAAATGAAAAACCAGTCATATTACATATTTCCTTCAAACAGATCTGAACCGTTCCAATATATTAGAAGAGAGACTTTGTCAGAGTAAAATATATTATCCTTAGGAATAAAGTTATAAACCTAAGTAGGATGATAGGTATACGTACGTTGAAAATCAGTGTGAAGGTGGATATTGTTTTTAGAAAGTTGGTAAGTTATGAATATAGGCCCACTTACAGCGGCACCCACAATGTGGAATATATTAAGTATATATATTGCCTAGCCGTCCGGTCATTCGACTTGCCTTCAGATGGTTGTGGGATCTAAACCAGGAGTATCTGTGTAGTATGGGTGTCTTTTGCAAAGCCTATGTACTCCTTCCCCTCATGTCTGTGTACGCTACTCAAAGGCGAAATAAGCTCGTAAAATGTTTGTTGTTCGCAATTACTTTGCAAGTGCCAGTACTATTGTTTCACTTTTAGCATGAAATGAAACCAAGAATTTCGTCGTTTTTGGTAGTTCGAGGAAAATATGAAATATAATACATTCAATCACTTCCGTAATCCCCAAAGGCGGCCACATTTAGCATAATAAGCCGTCTCCGCCGGAGATGTCAATATGGGCCTGTAGGTACAAGTTGTCACACGAATAAACCTAAATCTCTAGATTACACAGTCGGCTCATAGGAAATGCAATGTAAAAAGGCAGCTAATGCATTCTATTTACATCCCAGATCAGCATGGGACATAAACATATTAAAAAGTGATTATTATTCTACAGGTTAACGACACTTCGGTATCCAATGGCACTGCACTCTGTTTAGAGTAAGTTTAATGCCACTACCTTCATTTATTAACCGACGGAAAATTGAGGAAATCAAAGGACGTGTATGTTTTTTTTTATGTTTGACCACGTACTTATAACTTTTTACATTATATTTTTATAGTCCGATTTTGATAAACTATTTCTTTTGTTGCAAAGGGAATATTCCGACACAGCTTTAGTTATATGATCGACTTTCACTGATATGCATCTGTCGCTTTTTGTCATTTTTTTTTACCTAAATAATTTTCATATTATTGCCCTGAAATGTCGACCACATTTACAAAAATGGTGGTGCAGTATAATACACTTTCACATTCACAAACAACAGTGCATTTTGAATGTTTGTGTGAGTAAGCGCTCTAACATCGTTTTCTCGCACGTCCTCTATAATTTTCCCGTCAATACAAATAGGTAAGTACAAATGATTGACATTGTGTTGTCACAGCCAGAGTTTCCTGTCCCCGGTGTGGTCGAGGCCGGAGTACTACGCTGCGCCTGCGCTGCTCACCGTCGCGATCTTCTTACTCATGCCCTTCCTGTGAGTGTAACGTGTAAATAGACAAAGCACGCCATTTTCAACCGACGATAAACGGAGGAGATTCTCGGGATTTTTTTTATGTATGACCACAATCTTTTTTTATCCGTAAAGGTATGAGGTGGTCCCATGTAATTAAGGGAAAATGATTTTCATTTTCAGTTTTTCGGTGGTTTATTACTTACTTATTTTTTAAAAGTATTTTACTTGTTTTATTAATCCGTTGTCTCTAAGTGCCAGTGCTTTCCGTTAATTTGCGCTGTCATTTTAGTTCGTATAATTAAAATGAACTTCAAGTAGTAGGTACTGTTGGATTTATGTGCGTGCTTACGGTAAAGTAAAATACCTTGAGCAAATTCACGTACCATAAGGTGTTTGAACCCTAGGGCTCAATTCAAAATCACGTTGAATCCCTCATACGTAGTTAACATCGGTAGTTCGGTACCTTTGAATGGGTACCGTGAACTTAATATATTATGGACACACATAACAGGCGTGATATTACTTTGAAATAAATGCCCAAGTTTTATATAAAAGTACTTAGCAACTTCGAGTCTACTATAGACAAAGAGTAACTTGCAATCATTAAATAGCAGGGATGTTATCCTTACGATACATTTGGCTGTCTCTCTCATAGTGGCGAAGAGAGAACTGTAGAAAGCGATAAACAACATGAGCATTCGTTTTTGTAAAAGTAAACCATTTTGCCAAACATTTTTTTTAAATTAGGTGCTAGATCTGCTTACTGAATAATAAAGTACGCATTAAGTTCATGATGAACGAATGAAAAAAAATTATCGCCTTCATAAAGTTAAGTAAGGCTAGATGGAGGTTAAATGTAGGTGAAAAACAACGATGTCTAGGGAGTGACTTCATGTTGTATGTGTTGCGCTTGAAATTATAATTATTCATACCATGCCATAGTGTTGTACGTTCGCAGCGTTGTACGTCCACCAATGCTCGGGATCGTGTTTAGAGATCATGACTACCGCTTACCGTGGTCTAAGGTCGCCCAAACATGGGCACACGGCGACGCAGCGGTGACGCATCGCCACCACCGCCGCGTCGCGTCGCTTTGACAAACAAGATTTGTCACTTACTAAAAAACCTTATAAGTACATACACTTGTGTACCTATATACAGGGAATGTGAGATGAATATAAGATATACCTGCGTGCGTCAGCTCTAACAGATTTAGTGGATGCTTTTGACATTAGATACGAATGTAGCTCCTAAACATCCAAGTTGGTGGAAATCTGTTGTGGAAAATATTTTATTTGTTTATTTTGTTTCTACACGATACATACAATATTTATTAAGGTTCGCTTTTTTCCCAATGGAAATAAAAACGATGTCGATATTATTTAGGTCTACCTCCCCCCCTTTCTAATGTTTTTATGATCTCTATTCTATATCTAAGTACTTCTCATGTTAGATATAAAATATATAATAGGTATAAAATATGATTTTTTTAGCCGTTATATTGTAACTACATAATATAGTACGATGAATATCTAGGATAAAGCGCAATGTTGTGTGCAGCCTGTATAGCCCGCTGCGCTTCATGCGGCGTGTGTTCTACGTGCTGTGTCCGGCGACGCTGTGCGCGGCGGCGGCGCTGGCGGGCGGCGCGGGGTCGGCGGCGCGCCTGGCGGGGCTCGTGCGCGCCCCCTGGCGGGCGCTGCTGGCGCCGCCCGTGTGGCAGGCCGCGATCAGCCAGGCGCTGCTGGCCAGCCACGTCGCCACCGGCTACCTGCACTCCGCCGGCGGGACTGTTTATGCTGACGTCGATGTACAGTGGTGAGATACGACCTGCAATATCTTGATACGTCACGCGCGTTTTCCAGAGGAGTAGACAGAGCCTTGATCTCTCTTTCCACCGACCGCCACGATCCGTGAAACTCTCTTTCTCTTTCAATGCAAAGTGCTCTTTTTATGAAGTCTAATCCTAGAAACATAATATCACTTCTCTGAACATTGAAGTTTATGCACACGCTCATGCGCAGGGCGTCGGTAAGCATAATATCGGCGAGCGTGGTGTGCGAGTGGTGCGCGGCCTTGTTGTGGTACAGCGTGGCGGGCGCCGAGCTGGACTCCTCGCCCTTCGCCGCGCTGCACGGCGCGCTGGCCGCAGCGGCCGCGGGGCCCGCCTGGCCCCCCGTCGCCTTCGCCATCCTGCTGCTCTCCGCTCTCACCACACTTGTAATTGCACTTGTATTGTATAACGAATATTGTATTTACTGAAGTTCATCATATGGACTACATTGTCAGCAATACCTGTAATTTACTCTTTTACGTAGAGTATGGTGTTGTGACGTGTACGCAGGTGACGGTGATGTTCCCCCTGCTGTCGCATGCGACACGGGCGGGGTGCGGGCGCGCAGGGGGCGCAGCGGGCGCGCTGCTGCTGGCGGGCGGCGCCCTGGCGGTGGGGGCGGGGGCGGGGAGCCGCACCGCGCTGCTCTACGCGCTCGAAGACCGCCTGCTGCCCGCGCTGCTCACACTCAGCACCATGCAGGAGCTTACCGGATTTATATTCGTATATGGTGCGATTCGTATGTAGTGTATTATGTACATAACGTAGCGTTAATTCGACCATGAAGCGTTTACCTTAAACTGAACATAATTGTACACCAGGATGGAAGACACTTGCCGGAGACATAGAGTTTATGTCGGGACGCAAGTTATCGGCGTATTTCAAGTGCGGATGGTGGGCGGGCTCGCCGCTGGTGGCGGGCGTGGGGTTGTGGTGGGGCGTGACCACGGTGCGCGCCGGCGACTCCAGCTGGCCGCTGCTGGCCGCCGCTGTCGCTCTCGCTTTCGGCCTCTTCGCCACTTTCGCCGTGCTCGTCGTCATCAGGCAGCAGCAATATGGATATTTCGCGGTGAGTTTCTCACAACGACTGGGTTGCTAATTATTTGGCTTAGCTTAAAATTCCTTGTCCGTTCACAGAAGTTGATGTCATCATTCCGGCCATCTCGGCAATGGGGTCCGCGCGACCCCATCACGCATTACTACTGGATGTCGCGGGAGACGCGGGGGGCGCAGGGTGTCTTTATGCGGGACCTGAGTAGCTGGCGCCCGGGACAGATATCCATAGTGGGCGAGATAGGCGGGCGCCCTCCTGCTACTCACACAATAGCTTCCACACCCACTACACCTTCTACTCCAGCCCTCTCTCCCCTGCCAGCGGAGAAACGCCGCACTCAGTCTGATGACTGGTTATGGACTGGGCACCGGAAGAAGCAGATTTCCTTCCAGCCGGAGGCGAATAAAAGCCGCTCCAAATCGCTTGAGTGGATCCAGGTGCTGTGCAGCGGGCGGGCGGCGGCGGATGACGACGACGTCTCCAAGGCGCCGGAGCTGCTCGTGGTCGACGTGCACCGCGAGATGACGGCCTCTGCCGACTCTCTGCCGGGTCTCCACACCTCGCACCACGCACACTCGAAAACATAGACTCTGTAAAACTATAGATAGGTACTTATATTAAGATACACGTGCCTGGACACACGTGTTTATGACCCACCTAGTCAGTGCAAATATTCTTACGTTTTTAAGTTGAATTATAAATTATACGTTTGTCTCGTACTCACACTCTATAATAGATGATAAATTATAAATGAATCTGTTTTACTTCCTGCGATTCTCACGAGACATGGACGTTTCCTCATTCCGCGGTAATCATCCGCGGATCATATACATAAGTACATTTTGTGTTCGGAATATCAATACTTATTATTGTAGTCTAATATCCGCGACTGACCCACTGTCATTGTCTTGTTCGTGGTGACTTCTGTTCTAGTCAATATTTTCCGACAGCGCCATCAAAGATGAAAATTATTATCAAACGACGATGAGTGGCGATTATGGTAAATAGGTCAGTATTGGGTGCGACTTTAAATGAATACGGTACTGAAAGAAGGCGCCGTACTCCCCTACGGCGTCGGGTAATCAAAGCGTTCCATACAACGCTACGTAGAGTTACTAACATCCGATCCGATGATGCCACTTTTCCTTGACATCGTGGAATGATATTATAGTCCATAGTACAGTGGCAGTGCAGTGCTCTGTAATGTGATAGTGGCGAGGCGGAGTGCCGCAAGAGGCAACGCGGCGTCAACAGCGCCGTATTTGGTCGCGGATTGGCTTTGTTCTCTCAAGATTAGGCAGTACTTATTCATGTCATACTTCAGTGCAGTGCAAGGAATGACGTCTTTTTAATAATGTGGCGAGTAGGATCCGCTATTATACGGCTGGGGCCGATGCTCGGAGGCGCTACGCTACCGCCCTGCTCAGCCATCACCCCCACAACATCTACATAACATTTTATATCACTTCACGCAATACAGGTCGCGCATTATGCATCTCAAAATCGCAATCATGTCGGTAAATTATGATGTTTACTATAAAGTTCCAGCCGTCATTGTCGCTTTATCCCTGAACCATTTCCTGCAGTGCGACATTAAATAAATAATTCGACATGTGGTGGGGCGGCAAACAGCAAGTGTACATCTCCGCGCTGTTTTGAACTGGGCGACCTTTGTCGAGGGAAAGGATTTGTGCACGCGCCCGTAGTTTTTTGCCCCTGGGTGTCATTGGCTTATCATTTTGTTGCAAGCGAGCCGCACGACTTCGCCGCGGGTCTGCGAATCAATTACCTACCTTTAATATTGTCATCATAATTAAGCATTTAGGTGAACTCGGCTCTTTTAGGAGCATTGCTATTACATTAACCATGCATGGACTGAAAAGTTTCCTGCTTCGGAACTTGGTTGTGTAAGGTCCTTTGGGTTTTGTTACATGGATTGTATGGTAAATGGTTTGTGGCAAGCGAAGAGCGGCGCCGGCGCCGGCGCCGTGCCGCCGCGGCCCACGCGCGCTCTTCATCTACACATGTAGCACTCAACAAATGAGCCTAGCTGAGTAAAATATACTCATGTTCAAAGGAAACCATGTCAGCTGGTTTATAACCACAGTAATAGAAATCAGACAGTCAGTAAAGTGCCAAGTAGGCAACCTACTTTGCTCTAATGACCATTAATGTGATTTTGATAAATCTATATTTACACTTTATTGAATACACAGTCCATTCATGGCACAAATGTACCTGTTTATATTTATACCAATCTAAACATTCACATTAGATATAATCGCAGAACGATCTCATCAGAAGTATCTAGTTAGGTAACTATTTATAAACTGCAAGTTTTCCAATACCTACGTAAAGACCTTTAATATGCAAAACATTTACCAGTACCTAAGTATAATCACAACCGCATCATATTAGAATCAAGTTCCACGGTCAAGGGCGGCGGTGGCGGCGGCGTGCTGCGCGCAGACCGCAACGGAAACACAACAGCCCTTATATCAATATCTGCACGCATCAGGTTGCATCAGCATCAGCGAGAGTTTTCCTTGCATTGCGCATTCGGTCACGGTATAATATATCGAAAGCTCGGCTGCAGCGCGCAGAGTGCATCGTGCGTCTGCGAGCATATGTCGGGCGGTGACGTAGCAACGTGCACTGCGACACCAGCGCGGCGTGTCTCTCACAGCGTCAGGGTACGCCATTCGCGGCTCGTCGCGCGAAGCGGTCGGAGTGTCGGACGGTCGCGCGAGAATGTCGGCAGCGGGAAAGCGTGGCTCGCGGCTGGGCCGGCTCAGCGTGCTGGCGCCGGCAGCGCTCAGCGCCTGCATGGACGCCTCCGTGCTAGCCGTGCCGGCCGCCGGGGCCATCGTCTCCACCGTGCTCAAGGAGCTCAGCAAGGCTTTCATGCTTAAGAAGTGAGTACACCCCTATGTGCTGTTGCGCCAGACTCTGCTGTGTACCTAGTTCCTACAATGTATCGCTAGCCTTTACCTACCTTATCTATTCATATCGAATATTATGTGTCCCATTTATTTTTGTGTAAAGATATTTAGGCGACTATAAAAGTGTGATAAGTACTTATGTATATATGTTCATATTGGTGTATGAGTTAATAAAGCACCAAGTCATAATGAACCAAGCGGAGTCACTAAGGAAAAAGGAAAACACTAGAAAACCAGTGAAAATTATGAGTAAAATATATGTTTATTAGCTAGGTCGTAGAGTGACACAGAGTAGAATAATTATGGCCGCCCAAGTTTCTGTGTTTACCTAAATTATTTGTCTAATGTGTTTATTTGCGGGCTATTACTTATATTAATTACTACAATAATAAACCAGCCGGTAGTTAGAGACAATAATTCCTATTCGATTTTATGAATTACTTACTACAATTTATTTACACAACGTTTTAAGTATTTCCTATTCACAAGTATTTCGGGCCATGCTAATGCACCGCAAACAACTAATTTGCATAAAATATAGTGAGTAAACATCATTGTGCATATTTACGTATTGATGCATGTGTACATAAACACATAGGTACATGCCTTGTGGGTTGGGCAGAAAAGGATTCTGGAAATCTTTATACAACGTTGTGTTTGATTTACTTAACTCTACCTGCCTCATAGAAGAAGAAAGATATTTTTAAATTTGAAATATTCTCAAGACCATGAAAACTTAGGAGGAATTAAAATAAACATTATATGAATTGACACGAAAGGTCTTCGTCATAATTCATTATTACATACCTAGAGGTATTAAAACCAAAATATTTTCGCTACGCCTATATTCCAAATCAAGAGCACGAATCTCTGCTCAAGTAACATCTGCCTCTTATTAAGTTTGGGTAGAAGAGACAAACGAAAGACAGAGATCAAACAACATACTTGGGTAGGTACTGATCATAATTGTATTTGAACATGGACCTTGAAATACACACATCAAAAGTGTCTAGGGATCAAAAACATTTTTAGCTCAAAAAAAATAAAAAAGAACTTTTTTAGCTCTAAATCAAATCTAATCTTCTGGATTGGTCTCCTACCTCCCCATGCCTGTATCAATGACTTATCACCACATTTTGAATAAATTATGAATGAATTCAGTTTTTGTAAAATATATTCTTGATTGCTCTCTTCTAAAATGTACTTGATCCCTAGACACTTTTGATGTGTGTATTTCGAAGTTGATCAACGACAGAGATGTACATGTGTGATCTCAGTAAAGTGTGGAAGTGAAAGACTAGATAGCGATGCCCTCACGGAAGGTGGGGTGAAATTAGTTGAAACCGAAGATCATGTACGATAAGATCTGGATGAAGCGAAAGGGAGTTGAGATAAGATGTGGCAAATATGTATCTGTAATCTCTGCCTACCCCTCTGGGAGACAGGCGTGAAGTGTATGTATGTATTCTTAGAATTTGTTCTTCCGTGTTTTATTCAGTTGTGGACTTGGTTATGTATAGTAGTTAGTACCTTTAAATAATAATAGATGCGCCCCGCGGTTTATCCCGTTTCTGTGGTAAGTTCGTGATAAAGTACTATGGGCGAAGTTACAATTCTATATATCCATCAAGATTCCTTAAAATCCATTCCGTAGTTTCCCCCCTAAGAAGAACAACATACAGTACACTTATATTGTCTTGTCCCAAACTTTATTATTTATCAATCCATACTTAGTATAAAACAATGTCATCCCCCGCTGTCTGTCCCTATGTTTGCTTAGATCTTTAAAACTATGTAACAGATTTGGATGCGGTTTCATTTATTAGAGTGATTTTAGAGGAAAGTTTATATATGTGATTCATACATGTAATAGTAGGGAAACACAGTTAGTAATGTATATTGGCAAGACAACGCTAACTAGTAAGTAATATTTCTAATAGTATGTGTTTACACTGCTTTGCTTATGCGCTTTTAACCCCTCAAGCCGCGTTGAATAGATACACTTACTTTACTAATGGTATTATCGAGCGCCAGTATTCGGAACGCGGCTTGATGTGTTGAATAACATTATTTCTGAATGCTAAGTTTGCTGTGCGATAGTTTTATATATTTCTTAAAACATTTACTGTAATGGGGCCAAAATATATTAAATGCAAGTTCCAAAATGGTTAATGATTACCAACATCAATGGTACATACTTACTTAAAAATTATCATCTCTTGTTACTTGCTGTTACACTCTAAAACATATTATATGATCACTGTCTGCAATACACTTAATCATCACACTACTACATGGTTCCGTGCTGCTCTGTGACAACTGGTCTGATAAATTAATGTTTTGCTGTAGAGTTTGTTTTTTTGACCGCGCTAATCTCAGGAACTACTTGTTTGAATTGGAAAAATCTTTTTGTGTTGAATAGACCATTCGAGGAAGGCTTTAGGCTATATAACATCACGCTGCAACTATTAAGAAATAAACGTTTAAAATAAATAGTTTGGTATAATTCTTCAAACTAATACGAGGCGTAAAAGGAGTATCTGGAGTACGAACATATTTGCTTACCCTATTATTTATTATCCTTACTGTGACTTACCATTCATCATCATCAGCCCATACTTGTCCACTTACCCTTACTTAAATATTAGACATCAAATCTTTAAAGATCCGGTCCACCACATAAAGGTTTATGCACAAGCACAACATTTTATTATGTGTACCTTTATACACGTCGTCACGTGCGATTATTTTAGAAGACCAGGTCGGTTACCTTTGTGCAACAGAAAGCCCTTCAGCGCCGCATATACCAACAAGACAATCTTTCACGTAAATATTTCATTATAAGAAGTCCAGTGTACTGTCGCGTGCGAAATGAAAAAAAAAAACATTTCCATTGTTTTGACTTTTAAAATGGATTGTTCACTGGAATCTAATAGCACAACTAACAACAATAAGTAATATATTCCGCTATTCTAGTTTTCTTTCGCGAATCACTTCAGTGTGTGTCAGCGGCATTGTCCTGTGTTCTACTGTAGGCGGGCGAGCCAGCTGCATACCTGTCATCTCGTCATTAATAATAATGTATTGTTGTAACGATTGAGTCGCGTGTAAAATGATGAAGAACTTCGTAGGTGTCTTTTAGGTAGCCTGGAACATACTTAAGATGTCCATACCAAAGGGGAACTGATCCTGATTTTTACCACATATACCTCTACACAAATCAAAAGTATCTAGGGATCAAGAACATTTTTAGCTCTAAAAAATGTAATTTATTTAAATCAAATCTAATCTTCTGGATTGATCTCCTACCTAATTCCCCATGCCTGTATCAATGACTTATCACCACATTTTGTATAAATTATGAATGAATTCAGTTTTTGTTAAATATATTCTTGATTGCAATCTTCTGAAATGTACTTGATCCCTAGACACTTTTGGTGTGTGTAGTTAGAAGTTATTTCTGAGTTTGACACACAAGGCGCCATCATAGATATTGACATATAATAAAAAGCGGTCTTTGCAAAGTGCCACTCGGCAGGGTGAGAAATGAAGCGATGTACAGTGCAGAACACAAGTTGAGCAACAGAGGTGATTATAAAATACACGTAACGCGTCGCATCTCCGCGCATACGCGCCTAATGAGTGATGTTATAAAAGATCAACGGTTGAGATTAATATTAGATAACATTTTGCAATTCCACTGAGCACTGGTACACGGCCGCAGCTCAGACGTTGCACGATCATCATCGCCTGTGTAAATCATTTTTCCATTGTTTTAATTTAAACCAGCCAATGCACATCAATTTCACAGAATTTGTCATGTAATGACATGTGATAAACATAATAATGTTGCGTTATTATTATGGTCATAACAAATGAATGTATTGTTCAGTCAGTTTACAGACTTCTTACTGCTAAACTATAGTTAGGTAGGTACTTATGTTTTTACTTTACTGCGCAGCGATGAGTTTCCTTCCTTTTTTTTCAGTAGAGAAGATCACGAGCTTAGAGCAAAATTTTTTTTCCGGAAAACTGGTGAAGCGTATCACAAAGCAAGGTATTTGCGTTGTGTAGGTTTGAGACGTGAAAATTTGTTTCCTCTACCGCGGCCATGGTTTTCTCGGACTCGGATATTAGGTGGGACATTTTGTTATAGTTTAGTTAAGGTTGAGTGGGTGTGGGCGGCCTAACGGGGGACGTGGGGCCGGCGGCGGCGGCGGCGCGAGGTCGTCGCGGTGACCGCGAGGAAGGCCGAACAAAAATTGTTCACGACTCAGCCTCCGCCGACGCCGCCGCCGCCGGATCTGGTACGCCCTACTTCCGGATTCATAAAAGACGAAAGTATTTTCTTTACGATCGATATTGAACAACACATATTTACATTGAGCGGTTGATATATGTCACTAACAAAAACAACTTTTTTCCTCGGAATGGGGAATTATCAAACTCCAAAAGTTTCTTATCTGGATGTCGCTAGTAGATATCCAGGGGGACTGCTGTCAGTTATATTTTAGTGCGTTTTTTTATTATTTGGGTGAGTTATTTATACTTCAGACACTTTTGTAAACAAACATTTAAAAAAATACTGTCGCCTTCAATACGGACTGCTTCAAGTTAGTAATTTCGTTGACATTTGTCCCCCTAATACAACTAGCGCCATCTGTCATATATAAGAGAAACAGGGGCCCTGAAAATTCCCCATTGATGTGTTGCTGTATTAACCGGAAACGAATCACTCAATATACAAAAATGTAAATATCCGTATGTCACATACGAACGTTATTTAACTAACCAGAAGGCAGAAACTCAAATAATTACTTCACACACAGCTCGGCGCGGCGGTAGGTATCGTAAGTAAATAACAAAATGTCCTAAATCAGCGGATGTTACGCTTTCCTTTATATTGTTGAGTTTGTCGTATTTTCGAGCACTTAACAGGCCGTCGTCGATGCGACGTGGAGATGCGTATCTGCTTACGACTGCGCCGTTACTTATTTCCAACCACAAACAACATAATAATGAATCATTCGCAAATCACAAAGCGATACGAAATTAAGTAGGTAGGTACGTATGGTTTGTGATATTTTTATAATCAAAGTGTCATTAGCAAACGTGTAGTTCCAAAAATGGCGGCACCTACTTAATACAAATAACAAAAAATGTTGGAACAGAGTTTCGTTACTTGACATACTTATGGTATGTTTAAATAAGTCCCTACAGAACAGAATTTTTCATAGAGTATAATACAAATGTACCCACCTACGTAGATGTTCCGCTTATGAAAGAGTGTACGTATGAATTATTTTACAAATCACGTCGTCGTGTGTTAAGTTTTATGTTGCCCAAATACAAAGACAATAATTAAAATACACACAAATGGAATTAACGGTATTGTTAAGCATCTACCTACCTACTGTATGCCGGCCGCAGTAGAGTTGTGCGCGTCGATGTCTTTTGCATGTGGATTATTTATTAAGTGCTATGTCGGCGCAATATATTTTGGCTCTAAACTTGGGTCCAAGATTAACTCCAATGTTTATTGTATGCACCATATAGTCTTCAAGGCTGACCTGCACATTGGGGTAGAATGGACTTACACAGGCCCGGATGATCGGCACTCGCATGATAAATAAGAATATTGTATATACAGATGGATAGCCACCAGTGATTTTCAATCAACTCATCACGATCATAGCTACTTATATTATAATGTAGTATAAATATTGATATATTTGATTGATATCCGTATGGTCATTGGTCCCTCAGCCTCGAAGCGCCGCGCCTGAACCCGCACTTAGCACTCGCTTCACGTCACATAATATGTACATAGGTTCAAGGACTATTAACCACAATGTGTTTCCATCCTTATGTATTATTCAATGTACACTTTTATCAATGCTCGTATATATGTATGTGTGGTGATATGTAAGTAGGCATGCATGTATGTATATCGCTCATTGTTTTTTAAAGTCGCTGTCGTCTATAACTTGCCGCAAGCTCATTAGTCCTGTGGTTACATTCGTATAGATAATTTTCGAATTAGCGTCGTGAGATTTGCATAAAAATACCATCGGTCGGTACACAGTAATGGGACATACGGAGGTACGTGTATGGAAGACGGTGAGGGTGTGTGACGCGCGCCGCCTCCGTTAGCGTTCAATAATACGTCCTTATAAAGGCGACGTACAGTCATGAACTCCGCTTTGTTTGCCGGAGGCAGTGGCCGGATTCGTACAGAGGGCAAACATACCCAAAGTCACAAATGCGTTTTACATCAGTCCAAAGAAATGCACGACTTCGGCAAAACGGAAGAAAGAGGCATGCAAATATAATTTGATTGTACCTGAAAACCGGTTTAGGTAACAGATTCAATCCTGTATCTAATAAGTCTTATGTTGTTCAAGTAAGTTCGCAAACCAACAGTAGTAGTATAGCGTTTATATTATAGAGGGCCGTCGCCCGGTGTTACCAGCCGTTTAATCTGTTTAATTTCGTGATAAAATATACCCAATTACAAATATTGCCAGGTTCCTAGCGCTCCACCAAGTTTAGTCCAATTCACCAATTTATTTTGCATGTAATTTACTTTGAATGTTTGTAACGGCACAGATACATATCTTATCTTACAGATACGGACTGCTAGTTAAAATAGTGTGGTAGGTTGCTCTGCGCTTGACAAGTTTTCCACGAGGGGACCGGTTGTCGCGCTGCTCCCACTTTTTACACAACTTTAATGCAAAAACGTCTATAACTAAGCGCACGCAATCACTTGGACATTTTTCTGTTACACATCACATCACGCAGCTACTGCAAGACAGTCTATCAGACAAAGCGCAAACATTGTGCTCCTCACGCGAACAATTACTGCTCTAGTACTAAGTCTAGCTGTTATTGTCGCACTCTGATCTTAGATAATCGATTGATTTCCATAATATTTACTATGAACGACGTATTTTCCTCGTTTTCAATCGATCTGATAGTATAGTTTTTCATATAAAAGCTTAGCAATTTCCGTGATACCTAGTAGTTTTGACTTACGACGTGAAAACAATCTACGAGTGAGTCAGTGAATTTCCTCTTTTACATGTGCTTGTACTTATATCTATATTCTCACGATGAAACCGTTTACGTGATTTAAGTATACCGTACGTTAAAGTCTCGTTTAGTCACAGGGAAAACATCTTTTTGTCTAGTTGTTTTTTTTCTACATTATAGAGATATTAAATTACCCAGTTACCTACTTATTAATTATTGTCCGATAGTACTTTAGTTGGAGTTTCCCCATGAGTGTTAATTCTATTACACATTGTTTCAATAATTATTGATATTTATGTATCTACTAGCTATCCGCCCGCGGCTTCGCCCGCCTGGGCTTCGGTTATATTCAGGTATAAAGGAATATTTTTATTTTCCCTCGGGAATGTCATTTTTTTTTCGGGATAAAACGTACCCTATTATTTAAACTGGACTTCTAACTATAAGTCTGCAAAATTTCATAGCAATCGGTTCAGTAGTTACGGCGTGAAAGCGGAACAAACAAACTCACTTTCCCATTTATAATATTTGTAAGATATCGGTCAATAGTACCCTGTTTGTTCAGCTTCTTAACACTTAAACTGAGACAATATATTCTTGTAAATATATCACTTCAATAGGTCTCTAGTTTTGAGTCCCCAAAAGTGTTAATTGTACAGGCTATCTCTGAGTTCTTTGAGTTTATAGGCAATAAATTGAAGTTTTTTTTTCTAAGGAACCTGTGTGCTCTACCTGAGAACTAGGATCGATGTTAGGATTCACGAGGGTGTCGTTTCAATAATTAGGTTTTAGACTCAGGTCCTAAAATACTTTGAGTTATAAGTAAATTATGAAGATCATTTGAATTCTCTATTGTATTAGGTACATCATAAATAACTCTATGTAAAGTTTTAGGTATAACAAGTAAAATAGTTAGGTACATAGGTCATAATTAAATTTATCACAAGCATTAGTATTCCACGCAGTATATACAATGTCCAAGTAAAATCATAGGTAATGTAAATGTAGGTATACTTGTTTCTAACCTGTACGTTTACACTTATGTAATTAGTTATTTAGTCATTAGTAATTCATGTAATTAGTATTTCAGAATCTAATCTCCTCCAATGGTCCAAACATTACCTATTTTACTTGTTATACCTAGAAAGTTACAGTTGTAAACCTGAATCATGATTTAAAATAAGCCTATAGTAAATATCATGTGTTGACTAAATTTACGATATATTAACCCTTTAACAGGCAAAAGATTTGTTTGAAACCCATTGATTTTAGACTGTATTTCAACGGACTAAGGTTCAAAATGAAGTGGGATCTATATTCCCTCTGCCTGGTAAAGGGTTAAAAAAAGAGAAATTCACAAGGAAGTTCTTGGTTGCCAGTATGATATGCTGATATTAGTATGTATAACGTATTGGTTGGAGTAGTATAAGCATAAGTACATATATTAAGGATATACTTTGCAACATGCCCATTAACTTGATTATAAACAGGGCCCTCGCTGTTACTGCGTTTTTCTTTGAAAACAACTAGAATTACTTTGAAATAAAAAATGGTTCCGTCGCGTGGGCAGGGGCGGGTTCGCTGCGCGTGGGCAGGTTTGTAAACAACCAACTGTTATACCTTAAAATTACTATGTATAAATTAATAAACATTATTTGTGAATTTCTGAATAATGCCATTGTTGAAACACATTTATGCGGCTAATTTGGGTATGTCCGTGCGGTAACTGATTTATTTAGTTTACATTTACTATTATTAAAACACATTCGGGATGGAAATGGAATTATCTGTGTTTAAATATATTGATTCCTATAATATTGCCATGCTGTGGAGAAATGAGAAAGAGGTGAGTTATGGCCGTCCCTGTAGTACATAATATCGACTAGATCGGCCATGTTCTAAGGCATGGTGGCTTCAATAGAACTCTGGCATCTATGAATGTGAATAAGGCGAAAGAGATAAGCGCAAGGGTATTGGTGATAAGTGTAAAGTCCAAAACCCGAATGACTCAAAACCCGGATTCAATAATTCCTTGAGTAACTATAGTCAGACTAAGTATAAACCATACTTTATCCCGAAATTACCAAATTAACAAAATAAATAATGTTTAACACGATGGGCCACGGTTTGTGTAATCTGGTGACACGGTAGTCAAAGTCAGGAAAATGTAATTTTAATAAACAAAAAACGACTAGATTCAAATTATTTAATAATAACTTTTTACGATGGACGAGTGAGACTTGGCCATTTTTTTTTACATTTATTGTTCTTGGTGAAATTTATTTTATCTCGTGGTGTCAACAGATGGTTTCACGGCAGCATGTCTGCGAAGGAGGCCGAGCGGCTGATGATGGAGAAGGGCAAGAATGGCTCGTTCCTGGTGCGCGAGTCGCAGGCGCACCCGGGAGACTTCGTGCTCAGCGTGCGCGTCGGCGCGCGCGTCTCGCACGTCATGATAAAGAGACAGGTATGATATTTTGACAGTATTAAGTATAGTTCACGCTTGATCCATTGTAAATGGACCCTGAGAACTGGTCGTATTAACGTTAATATGACCACGTGGTTGGGCTGGTCAAAAATCATCTTTTACTACGGCGGAAATTTTGGGAAACAAAAAGAAACTTTTTCTCCATGAAAAAAGTTCCTGGAGAAAAAGTATTAATTTGTTGTGGGATTTTATGTACGGTATACAATAACATTTTATTATCCAGTCTCTAACTGGTAAATTAAATTCCTAATTTGAATCATACGTCATAAGTTTAAATATTTGATTATCGTCATTAGAAAAGCTTTACCTTGACGTATGTATGAGTTAAACAAGAAGACGTGTCATCCAAATTGAGACGCAACTTTCTTATATGATTGTACAATTACTAAAATATGTTCGTATCTTGCCACGTTTAATGTCAAAACTTACGTACCGAAGTGAGCTACTAACCAAATACAATTAATATCCTGTATTCTAACTATACGTAGCGTTTTGAATGACATATCTGCGATAAATATAGCGTTAATTTTGTGTGCGTTTTAAACATTCTATGTATAATTCTTTGTTACTTTATTGCTTCTGTCCGTCTGTCGGTCGATGATCGATTTATACTTGATATAGTGTAGGTAGGTAGGTACATACAGTAGCCATTTTTTGTCGTGGGTTTAAGTATAATATTTGTTTTAAATCTCTTGTTGAAGCACGCGCGTGGGCAGCTTACTTTGAATCTTTTTTTTATAATTGTCTGAAGTTAATAGATGTATATATGTTTATTTTTATTAATGAGGCAGCTCTTGTTTTTTGTTCATTATGGTACGTGATGACAGTAACTATATATGTCACTATGATGATTATAAATCACAGATGTTTTACAGGTTGATTAATTTAACAGCAACGTGTTAAATTAAACATACATTGAAAAAATAAATACACTTCACGCCTTTTAATCTTAAAGCGGCAGAGGTACTTGCTAATGCCCACGGTTCACCAATCGTATTTAACCCAACGTGACAGTGGGTGAGCCCATCGCTGTTATAGGATTCACACGCCTAGCGGTGTGCGGGTTTCATCACGATGTTGTCCTTCACCATACGAGCGTTGCGTTGCGTACATAGGCTCTGAAAAAGAGTCCCATTGGTACACGTCCAGTAGCCGGACTCGAACCCGCGACCTCTCGGTCATGTATTGAAATATCTAAGATATTCCCAAAAGGCCGAAGGGTCCTTGAGATTCTAAGATTCTGTCCACCCCCTGTCGGAGGTTACGGATATGAATGTATGTGTGTGATCAGCATGCACCTGCCAACAGATTACTTACTTACTGTCAGTGACAAGGTACTGAGGGTATCATATTGAAATAATCTATTTGTAGAGGTATATAAAAAAAAATTGATGTTCGTTACTCTCGCTATAACTCGACAACGACTGGACCGATGTGGCTACTTTTGGTCTTGAATCACACGTGGAAGTTCAGGGAAGGTTTAAAAGGTGTATTTCTTCCAATATACGAAACATTTATTTTTCTATGGCAAAACAAATGTTTGCCGGGGACAGCTGGATTCTTAATATTTTTTTTAATGGTATGTAATTCACTTTAAATTTACGAAGAACATCCTTCTGCATCACGGCCATATTTAAAATGTAATGAATAATAAACAGCAACTCTCACTCATTCCTCGCGGAAATTTATGAGAGATTATGTGAAAGAAAGTTGACTTTATGTGAAAAGTACCATATTCGGGCTTGAAATTGTTCATCGCGTGGAAGAAGTATTGTCGAAAAATAAATACGAAAACGGAAAGAGACAGATGCTAGTGCAGCCACTATATGACCACTATTGTTCAGGACCAACAACTTGGTTCAGCCTCATTATTATGTTATATACCCACTTCAAAAATGGAGGAGGTTCTCAATTCGAATGTATATTTATTCGTATATTGTCATTGTTGGATTTATTGATTATTTTTATATTTGAAAGCTGGTGCATCCCGCGTCCCATTTTAATTTAGATCAGATTTCAAATTATATGTGTTAAATTGATTCCTGATGCTTCGTTCTGATTTTAGAATGTATTTATTATACTTCACTTATTTATACTGATGTAGTATTGTTGATGCTGTGCTGCGTGACGTAGTTTTCTTCAGGACCAGAACAACCAAGTGTTAACAACATATAAAGTTAAAGTAAACACAGTCCCATTCCTTATTCGTGTCAAGGACTCGAGTACTTGTTAAATGGACTCAATTTATTTTTTGAACATGTTCAGAACCTGATTGTTTTTGTAACACCGCGCTTAATACTCCTGATGCTCTTGGCGATCGATTAACAACATAAAGTATCGTTTTATTACTTAAAGTCATAAACTTTCAATGTGGAAAAAGTGTAAAGGACAACGAAAAATTAATACTGAAGTCATAAATACAACAATATTTTAGCGGGACACGGTCACCGAGGCCCCGAATTATCTTCCTGTGTTGGAAGCTGACGAAAGTCAAACCCTGAAAAAATTAGTTTACATTGAGAGTTTTGAACGAATGCTGCCTTAATCCTAGCTCTAAATCCCCTTGAATACCCGATTTAGTAAAACATCTCGTTCCGTTCGTTCACGGTAAATTATATTTATTACCCACGTATTATAAAAGCAAATAGCTAAACTCATAAACTTTATTTTTATATGAATGAAAACAAAATTTATTTCAAATTATAAATTTATTGGCACAGTCGTGCACAAGAGTATTGTCCAAAAATATTTTCATTCTTATTATGTGTATAGCTATTGCGTTAGGACGTTAAGGCTACAAAAGAAATTATTTGACCTCCCACCAGAGTCCTACTACAGCCATGTAGTTCCGGCCGTAATAGGACTACAGTATCCACTGACTGGCGTATAACGCTTCCTAAAAGGGGTCCTTGGGATCGTGAGTGTCGGCTTGGGGTACCCGTGACCGGCTTGTACCTACGGCCCCGAGAAGACGGCGTCAGATGGGCCTGGTAACAGCTGTCTAGCTGGTAAATAGGTAACCCTTTTGGTCCAAAATCTATTCTGGATTCATTCGTTACGTTGATTCACATTATCATTATCGCGGTGAATTTGTATGTAGGAGTGCGAGTGACATAAAGGTTGGCAGTGGTTTGCGGTATGTTCACTAGTAAGTAGGTAGTGGGTACTTCACTATTTTTATTGGCTCCTTGCCACAGCCAGTGCTCTGTTTCCCGCGTGTGTACACTCGCGTGCATAATGTATTCCATACAGGTCCATCACTTATATTTATGTGTTGCAACACATTTCCTTATGGATGAAATCATACGGTCCATGCCATCGATGAACAAACAAAATGGACCTTTGTTATGGAGTGCCCTTTTTCCCTTGTTGTTGTTTTCTTTTGACTTATTAGCCATGCATGTACATTTGTGGAAAGTTCTCTTGCCCAAGGGGAAGTTTTTATTAATTTTACTTGAACAAAATAAGTATGCAGGCATTTTCCCGAAGAAGAAAGAGGACATAAGGAATTTCCACCCTGTAGATATTGGTGCACTTACGGTGAAATGACACGCTTCCATCTCTGCGTAGCCAGGCGAATCAGACTAATGCACGATTTTAGAGAAGTATACTATACAGGCTCTCAAGTAACATGTATAATTATACTAAAAGCAAATTAACTGTAAATATTGGTATAATTCATTAAATGAAATCTATCTGAACATTGATTTGACCGAATTATCTTAACATGGTTTGTGTCTCGTTAGTTAGAAGTTAGAATAAGAAAGTATTTACATGAATCATACTTTAAGGGTATTTTATGTGTTCCCGTGTAATGTGATTAATTTTATAGCAACATAATGATTTTACTGGGAAATAAAATGTTAAAAGTAAAGTATAATAATAACCTATAACTAAACTAAAAAAAATCGTCTAATTTCTAGTATCTACTTAATATTAATTTTTATTTACGACTGTTTGATAAGTCACTATTAACAATATTTCTTAAAACATACTTAGTATTCATCTAGTATATATCTAGTATTTTCAGATCTATATCTAGTATTTTATACCGTCTGTAGTATAAAATACTCGATAGAATACTGAATTACCTTATTATAATAACGTTACGTTAACGTTATTCAATATTGTGTAAGATAATTTCACTAACAATAAAGTGCAATAAATATTTCATAAATAAATAATTTATCGATTAACATAAACATTTACATAATATCAATGCAGTACAGTGTTTTGTGCCCGACAGTACTAAGCTAACTACAGTTAGTCCTCAATAGTTGTGAAATCAGTAGAAGATTGCGTTTATTAATACACACTTGTCGTGGGACAAAGGAGATGCTGCAACATCTGTAGGCAATTGTTACTTATAATTGTTATTAATAATTACTTTTTACACTGCAATTCATTACAGGTTTGTGCACTAAATAAATTATTCCGAAGCCTTTCACGTACACGGACTCTCCCGTGCTTTGAATTTTGAATTGGGGTAGGCAGATGCAGCCGGAAAGCAAATGTCCACATTTTTACCAATATGCCATGTATGTACGAACAAATGGTACAAAATCGTCCGGGCCTATCACACGCCATGACTCATGTTCATAGGCCGCTTTTTCGTAGGTCACGTACATGCTTCTTCATTAATATGCGTTTGAGCTGAGCTTACTAATGCTATACTGGGATAATAACATCCGTTTTGTCATTATTCATAGTGGGTTATGCCGCGGAAAATCCTGTATCACTTTACCTACTAAGATTAATAGTTCTTACACTAAGTATATTATGTTACAATTGGTTGCTGTTAATTTCCTGCGTTGTGAGTGTTGAGAATATATAACTAAACTAGTGGACTTGACAGACGTTGTCCTGTCTTAACTATTAATATGAATATAAAATTAGTATAACCTCTAGGGTGGCCTGTGTCCAGCAGTGGATGTAACGAAATATAAACCATCCTATCTCTCAAATTGGACGAAATTACATATAAATGCCAACTTTTGTGAATATCGGTAGCCTTGGTGAAGAGTTCATTGGGAACAAACATCATGACACTGGATTTTTAAACGGTTTTATTTATATATTAAGACTACAGGTACACTCGTGAGCAAAAATTTAACTTCAGAAAATTATATAATTATGGGGTACTACTGTATACAGGACAACAATATTCTATGACTTTCTTTTTCGTTATTTTATTGTCTTTAAAAAACAGTTTCTTTTTCTCAGCTAGCTCTCCTCAATTGTGAGATATTTATATGTGTTGTGTACACAAAATTATGTGTAACCCAGATTTTTTGCTCAGGAGTGTACAATCATAGAGAGGCAAAGGCACTTGCTAAACAAACATACACGGCCACCAAGTGTATTTAACCCCACGCGACAGGGGGTAAGTAAGTCGCCGCGCACACGCATTGTAGTATGCGGGTTTCATCACCATGTTGTCCTTCAGCATATGAGCGGTAAACATACATTTGGACCTCTAGGCGGAGGAGTATCTACACAAGAAAAGGAATCTGCAGCGCTAAAGTTACTTAAATCTTATAATATGGTATAGCTCATCGGTTTTGCAAGCTGAAGTGGCAGTGGGCCGGTCATATTAGCCGTAGAACCGATTACCGTCGGGGAAAACGAGTTCTCGAGTGGAGACCGCGTCTCGGCAAACGGAGTGTAGGACGCCCTCCGGCAAGGTGGACTGATGATATATGCAAGATTGCTGGCAGAAGCTGGATGCGAGAAGCCGAAAACAGATCACAGTCGCGTGCAATTGGAGAGGCCTATGTCCAACAGTGGACAAGTATAGGCTGATGATGATGATGATGATGTTGATGATAATGATAATATGGTCTATGTACTCCCAGGTTCGGTATAACAATTAGGGCTCGCACAGTGTAATGTTCTTACTGAGATGTTAAATGATAGCCTAACTCTGAGAAAACAGTCATGACTCACAAACTTCATAAATACATATTTTAAGATGCGGCCGCAATTGATTACCAACAGACAATAGGGCCTTTGTCAATATCCTAACGTCATGTTACTCGTGAAGAGTGAACGTTGGCATGTTGTGCCCGCGGCGCATCCTTGCGACGACCTTGAGTCGGGTCTTGCCGAGCTGTAATGTGCATTTTATCAATATCCTACTCAATCAATAAGTACCTATATAATACAAAGTCGGGTTTCGCTGTCTGTCCCTATGTACCCATGCTTAAATCTTTGCAATCCGTTGCGCGGATTTTGATGCGGTTTTTTGTAATACATAGAGCCGATTCATGAGGAACCTTTATTTGTTTCATAGCAAAGAAACATTGTTAACAATGTATGTGTAATGTGATTTGCAAAACGTTTTTCCGCGACAGTTAGTTTTATTATGAACGCGAAAGCGTGTTTGGATGGATGGAAATTTGTTTCTATTTCACCCGAAAACTACTACTACTACTATACTTCCTTACTACTGAAAGGAAGGATAGGAATGAAACTTTACCATAGTACTATCTATCGTGTCGTAGCTTGTACATTGGAATTATACGGAGGCTATAATGTAACCCGAATGTTCCCGAATAGGAAGAGGATAAACTGCGCGAAACGCCGCCGGAGTACTGTACTCCGGCGTACAAAACATGTATGCACTTAGAAACATTTCAAATCCATTTTCTTATAAAGCTTTTCTTATATAAGTACATGATATCATTGTGTTAGTTAGTTAATTGTTATATTCTATATTACTTACTATTATGAAATACGTCTAATATAAAAGTAGTAGTCGTTATTTTAAGATAAAATAGCTTTGAAATGTTACTAAGTGTATACATGTTTCGCACGTGACTGTACAGCTAAGTAGTAGGAAATGTTTAGATGTACTCGTAACAGAACGCGAAAGTTATTTTCTACTTAGATGACGTGTATGAGCCCCATGTATATGAACATGTGATTAATTTATGGCCTTTTAAATTATTAGGTAAACTGTATTAGTAGGTACCTTATCGATGTATACGTATGAAAAACTCTGTTTATGTTTACTTAAACAGCTAATCATAAAATGAACTAGTCATTACATTAGTGCTAACTTGAACCCAGACACGCGTGAATGATTCGAGTCACATGTTCGCAATGTTACCTAGAAGATAAAATTGTAGAGCATTATGCTAAGCCATTGCCAAGCCTACGCCATGTTTAATGCATTTTCATATTCTTCTACACTGGTATTATAAAATCCGGGAGTACTGTAGTTCTGTAGGTAACGAATAAACTTAAAAGCCAATCGACCGATTCAGAAAATTATTGTACAGTCAAAAAGCCAGATTATCACTGATAATATAGGCTTTATTTTGTTTATCCTGATATTCCTAGGAGAACGGAATTAAACGTGAATTATAAACACGCTCAATAACATAGCGCACAGAATTTTCCGGAGAGACCGGAAGTGAGGTCACATTAGGAAAATAAAATTAAGATTTTTATTAAAACTACATATTTCGGATTAATACATTGTTATTATTATAGTGAGGTTGTGATGCGTGAACTTTTTCATGTGTTCATCTGTCAGAAGATTATTGATTTACCAATATATTATATAAAATATTTTTAGTAAAAAAAAAACCACTTGCCATATTTGACCAGTGAGTAATAAGAGTAATAAGCTGACAACAATATATAAGTGATTACCACAGATATTCGCCTACGCACCTGCGCTTCTTACGAATTAGTTTTAAAGTGTCCCGCCATTTTGTCGGCATAAGTCCCGTGTAACGAGCAAAAAGTTGCTGTCTCATTGAACTTGGGAGGTCAAAAACTGCATTTTTTTATTCAGCCGTCCCCCTTTATAAAAGCTCGCAGTAATGGTGTCTCGCCCACGCCCCGCTATCCGCTGAGTCCACGCCGCTGCCGCCGCCGCCGCTGCCGCCGCGCTGTCCTCAGACGCTATGTAGGTATGTCAGAGTACAATGACTTAACCCGCGACAGTATTTTGAATGGACCACGCGGCGGCATTCCACTCTTCCGATGAGCATTTTGTTATTTGCAATTATATTGAATTCGGATTTCAGCGTAATCTGTTTATTAAAGAAAAAAATAGGTTTCCGACGTTTGTACGCATGCTTTACTACCGAAAATGGTAGGGGGGCGAATAGGAAATGCACTTATCTGTAATATTCAATTTTAATCCTGAACTTCCAACAAAACCGAAACCTACAACGAACTTTACTTCTTTAATATTCGACATAAAATGTTTCGTTCTGTTTTTCGTGTAGTTGATTATCTAGGTACTTGTAAAGGAAAAATAACAATAAAAAGACTCTAGACTTCCCTAATGTCGTATTTTGAACTGCGTCTCGGTGGCCACGTCTATCAACCTAAGCTTCAATTTGAGCTCTTCCTGCGCTGTTCATTCCACTTTGTCCAAGATTTGTATGTTTTTAGTACCGAACATTTTACTACGCACTGCAGGTACACACCTACGTACCTCCTGGCTCATGAACGAGTCACATCCGCTGCGAACGTGAAGTTCTGACTTTATTTTCTTCCTCGAGTATATTACGACTATTAGACGATATTTAAGTAACTTTGATGTGTGCACATAAATATACTGCTGTGGAGAACAGTGAAGAAAGGAGAAAAGTGGAGAACGGAAAGAGAGGTCTTTGCCCTGCAGTGGGATCCAGTAGGCTAGTAATAATAATAACAATAGTAACTCGGAACTGTTTAAAATGTTTTTTTAACTATTAATTATACCAACAAACGTTTGAATTAGGTAGACGTACATGTGTACGTCACGCCCGTTTCCCAGATTGATATACAGATATCATGGATGGACCTTCACGTCTCACGATGCTGGCAATTCACCCCCGCCTCTTCCACATCCATACATCTCGTCGTACAAGTACGCTCACCGGTTTCGGGTTATCTGTACCGCCTTCTTAAGGACATCCATTGGGAATATACACGGCTTTCTAACACATTCTCGTAGATCGCTTAAGTTATTCTGGATTATTTTTTCCTAAAAACCCTAGTTTTGAAAACTACGCAACGGATTTACATGCAGTTTCAGAGGAAGGTTTATGTGTAAAACACATGCACAGTATAGTCGGGAAACACTTATTTATTAGCATTGCACTCCGCGTAGCCGAGGCGGCCCGCTAGCTATACCTACTGTGTTTTTCAATCAAGAGATACCAATATTCGAATAGACGATAGGGCTACCTACGTCAGAATCTTGTAAGTGGATATCCGTTACCTTCGACAAATAAATACGATGAATATTTATGTAATTTTGTCTTACACTTTGTTGTAATAACATCCTCCTCATTCATGGCCCGCAGTAGGTACTCCACACCCACACTTGTTGTTTTTTTTAATTATTAGCCGCTAAATTTCGAGTGTGCCTTGTGTAGTTATATCGGACTTTTGTTAGTCATTGCTGTGGAACACGGCATTATTCGCCATTACGTCATAAACGTACCAAACTGTACGATGAAAAATTTGCTTCATTTAGCATTTAGTGATCATTTAAACTACGGCGGCGCGGGGCGGCCTATTGTCGATAATTGCCGCCTTCTAAATAAGGCTGTGGTTTTTAAACTAAATACACTACAGTTTAGTACATTACATTGTTATTCATGGTTTGTATTTTTATCCTGTTCGCGGTGTACTTTTTTTTCGTAATTGCCCAGTTTAAGTTGTTGGTCGGAAAATTGTAATATAACGAAGAGATTGTGATTTTTGTCATTTGCAATGGGAATTGTTGATAAGTGAAGACTTGTAAATACGTCAATTTATTATATAAAACAATTAAGTTAGTAGGAAATCATTAATTATTCTAATATCCGTAGATCTACCTACCAATTATTGTTTTGTGCTATTTACTTATTACTTCTAATTAACTCGCCGGCTTCCAATACCTAGTCACGGTATTAATAGTCCCTAATTATATCTTATGCTTGATCTGGAACAAGCCTGGGATTTTAAGAATTAAATCACTTGTAAGTTGTTATTGATATTCCTTTGACTTCCTTATTTATTTATTTATTTAATACTTTATTGCAATAAATATACAAAAGGCGGACTTAATACTAATGTATTATCTACCAGACGACCCCACAGCATGGGAAATAGTAGGTAATTGCGGGTCAGTATTAATAACTCCTTCATGACTTACAGTAGAAATATGTAGGTATATGGACAAAATTTCATCCAAATGATAACAGTTTTAATAATTGGTAGGATAAAAATTGTGATTTAGTACTTATGTAATTGATTGCTACATAGTTTTTAATATCCTTTAGTTATATCGTAGCTTTCTTATTTATACGGAGAGAAATTGTCATCTAGCATATTTTTTACCAAACCATCTTTGCTTATTATACCACTGACGGGTTTTGGTTATGGGTTTATCATCCGGAACATTTTTTTTTTTTTAATCACTATGAACAAGCGTTTGACCACCATCCTACCTGATGTTAAGCAGCGATGTGGTCTACGATGGAGCACACTTGTTCAGCAGGTACCTATTCACCCGCGACTTGAAGTACCTATTTCAATGCTATAGGTACTTCTTTTCTTAAACAAAGTTATTTTTGTTATAAATATTTGTGTGACCATTACTTTGTTGGAAACATTCGGTGATAAACGATACATTTTAAGAAATTTAAAATTTCTCAGGCACAAAAACAACTATAGTGTTTGGAATCGCTACGATTTATTAAAATTTAAAAAAAAAATATAAAAAATTACGAGTTAGAAAATGTTGGCCCGGATCATGACCCCGAAGCCAGCCTGTATATATTGTATGTATAAACTTATGGAAATAAACGCATTAATTCATAAATTAATATTGATTCTCGGAATCAAAAGATAAGTCCATTTTAGTGGATTAGTATAGTTAGTTACCAATGATATCTTCTCAAACGTGTAACAAACACTCATAGTTAACTAAGTGTTTGGAATTTAATAGCCATTTGACGTGTTACAATGTATGTAGGAGGTAATGTATTTAACATACACGTGATCAGTTGCACATGACCTTGAATGGTGGCTTCATGAGGTCCTCGTAATTGTATTCATATGAGACACATTTTTCTCCCTTATTAGTAGTAGGTTAGGGGCGAGGATCGAATGCCAACGGGGCTGAACCACGACTGGATAACACCTTTAGGTTAAGTAGTACGGTTACTTTGTCCCTTTGTCCGTGGTTAATTCAATCTACAATTGGGCGAGGGTCTACCACCCAAAGCTGGAAACTCATTATATGAACGTAACTGGGGGTAATTTCTTACTTGTCACAATAAAAGAACTCTATGTTGATGTTGATGTTTTAGCGACACAGGAAGTGTCATCAAAACTGACAGATATATTTCTTTTTTAGCCAATCTATATATATATATATATCAATGCCACTAGGGATCAGATTAGAAGATTATAAGATTTCAATCAAGAATTTTACAAAAACTGGATTCATTTATAATTTATTTAAAATGTGGTGATAAGTCATTGATATAGGCATGGGGAATTAGGTAGGAGACCAATGCAGAATATTATATTTGATTTGAATAAATTAGATTTTTTTAGAGCTAAAAATGTTCTTGATCCCTAGACACTTTTGATGTGTAATACTACTAAACTACGCGAATAAAATCGAGGGGCGTCCACTAGTCTAATATGTATATTACTATGTGGACACCCCTCGATTTCATTCACTCTACCACCAAATTTTAGAACCATTCAAATTTACTTCTAAATTAACGTAGGTATTTCTCAAAAAAACTTCACCTACCTACCCACCTTTTTACCTACTTAGAGGACGAATTTCGAAAAAATATTTCTTATCTCACGTCAACGTCATAAAATACTTCTGCAAAATTTCAGCTTCCTAGGTTCAAGGGTTTGGGCGATGATGAGTCAGTGATTAATTAATCAGTCAGGACTCTGAGTATATATAAATATATAATATATTAGTGTTGTAGGTAAAGTATTTAAGTCGTAGTAAAAAAAATCTCAAAGAAACACCCAGTTCATAGGTAGATACTAGAAAATCATGTTAACTGTAAGACAAAATAAATAGTCATCCAAACAAACATTCGTGTTTATAATATTAGCATGATGTGAGTGCTTTTGTTATGTTATGTTAAGGAAACACGAAGCTGTTAAAGCAATTTTATCATTTTGAGTGAAGTACACATTTTTGCAAATCTTTATTTAAATAATTGTCTTAAATGCTTGTTTAACAATGATCTCCAATGTATGTATTCCTGTATGTTGGTGTCTTTCTATCCGTTACATTACAGTATTTGCCACAAAATAGTCTGGTTACAAACAACTAAAACTAATCAACAACACAATAGTTTTGGATACATGCATATTATTATGTATTTATTGATAAATGTAACAAACTACTATCTACCTATAATAGCTAATAGGTACCGAAGTCGGTATAAAATGGGCACAAAACCTCGGTAAATGAACTAATTAGTGACGTGGAAACAAACAATTAAGCTCCTTGATTGCTAATTGTCTTTGCGACCGGTCCTTCGACACATGTAAACGCACTCATTATCCACTGAGACTCAAATACCTACTTCGAGGTAAGTAGGTATAACTTTTGAACAAGCTGTGCGTCGCGGTCATACCCACTATTTATTTGGTCCTTGTGCGAATTTCGGGATAAAATTTACCTCGGCACTCAGGGATAAGCGTAACATTTTAATGGTGAATAAAAATTATCGAAATCCGCCCAGTAGCGTTGGAGTTCATTCGCAACAAATATACATACAAAAATACAAATATTTCCTGATGATTATAACAAGCGTTTGTTTGTGCCGACTGACTATATAGGTATGTATTGAACTTTATTTTATTAAGTGTGAAGTGTTTGCTGTTCTACCAATATACCTAATAATAGGATGGAACTGTCGAAAAATTACTTCAGTGTTAACGACACGAGCAAAACGACGCTCAAAGGACAATGAATCGATAAATGTACAATGAATAATTTTAATTTACAAAAGACGTTAGTTGTCAATCTACGTATACCGACAGATAACAGTTCGTTATTTCAACGACAAATAACTCAGTACCTAATACAAATCTATAATGATTTCCCAGTACCTACCTACGCAATCATAGCCGACGTAATATTCAATGAGGTAACTCAATTGAATGACTTTTTTTTTTCTTTTTTATAATTACCCAAGACGTACATACATACGTATTCAATGAATGTTAAGATATCTACAATTAGATCTTGTGTACTGTGTAATATACCGGTAGCTACGTACAGAGAGACATGGTTATTTTGAGACTACACAAATAAACTCTCTACGGGATAGGCAGAAACTAAGGATCTCCATTTTTAACATGGTTAGGTGCATGCATTACATGGGTAGGTGTTGACATATCTTTGGCCTCAACTACATACATTTTCTCTATTCTATTATCTTTTCCTGCAGTTTCAGACATTCTTTTTAAAGGACAGTGTAGTAACTTTACCTTAGAAATGATAAAATTAATGAGTTTTTAGCATGTTTCTGTGCTACGGCGGATGCGTTTTCTCTGGCCGTTGTCAAAGTATGTAATTGTACATTTCCTCCTTATTTCTCTGGTGACTTATCTCTCTTGACTCGTATAGTATACGAGTGCTATACAACGATCTCTATGTTACTACTTAGTTTGAATTATTTACACAGAACAATGATTAGGTAGTTTTAAAAAAACACACAATTATAATTTATGGGGTCCAAAATATATCTGTAAAACAGGGAGTCCAAGATGCAAACTGTCACTTATAGGTAGGTACTATATTTAGGTCCATGATGAAATACACACAACACAACAACACAAGACATTTTCCAACATCTACATACAAATATAGAAAACTCAATGATCTCATGAAACTGACTGATCATTCATCACTGACGCGTCAAGACCAAACCTACCTTTTTTTTATCGTGGTGAAATCCGTTATGGATATCCCACCGCTAACGGGGATAGCGGCGGGGTTATGTAGGACTCGCATCCACTAAAACCTCACGGTGACCACTCCCGCGTTATTGCCGGGGCCCCCGGAACAGCCTTAGCCACTACGTCCAAGGGTGGCCCCAGGCGCGCTAGGCCCTCGCGGACCGTCACCGGAATGGGGGCGATCTACGCACCCCCAGCGCACGATGTCGTACGGCGGTAACAGGGTCACCACGCTACCGCCCCGTCGCCACTCAGGGCCGTGCATGGCGCGCGGGTCCCAGCCCGCGTGCCACAGCCCCTACGCCCTTTTAGTCGCCTTTTACGACAGGCAAGGGTCCTCAGTCCTATTCTTATGCCCGGGACTGCTGGGAACAAGACCAAACCTACCTAACCCCAGAAAACTAAAATTTTGCACAGGGTTTTTTTTACGATGTTTACGTGAGATAAGAAAAGAGTTTTTGATATCCATCCCCTAAAAAAAGAGTGTTGAAGTTTACACGAGAAAAATGTAAATTTTAGAGTTATGGTTGCAAACATTTGGTGCTAGTATTTATTAATAGTATTTAAAACTGAAACTGCGCGAATGGAAGCTAATACACACATCAAAAGTGTCTAGGGATCAAGTACACTTTAGAAGATTGCAATCAAGAATATATTTTACAAAAACTAAATTCATTCATCATTTATTCAAAATGGTAATACAGGCATGGGGAATTAGGTAGGAGACCAATCCAGAAGATTAGAGTTGATTTAAATAAATTAGATTTTTTTAGAGCTAAAAATGTTCTTGATCCCTAGACACTTTTGATGGGTTTATGTACGTGACGCTCGTTTAAAAAAGCAACATACTCGTACCTTAGGTAATTCGTTCTCACACATGCGTTCTCTTACCCTAGGGAAGTCATCCTGGGGCGAAATCTGAGAAATGTATGTGTGAGAATTTACCTTACTTATCTAGGGTAAGACATCGGAAAAACTCTGTATAAGAGTCTCTGTTACTTAACGGTCACCTATCAATAATGAATCCCCATTTTGCTACTAATAGTCTAATTTCTCTTCTCGAACGCAACGACTGATAACACCTCGTCACATACACCCTTCGTGTCGCTCGTCGATGTTATTTGTATCTCTGCAAAGTTTTTTTTTATCCATATCCAAAACGGTAATCTTGCATAAACAGAGGCGCAATTAGAGCAGGTAGGTTGGCTGGATCATACATTAAGTGTACGCCCACACTTCCCGCGTGGCTGTACAATAGCTAGATGTCAGATGTGTCCACTTATGGTGAAGTGTTATAAAAAGAATTCTCAACGGCGACGACCGACAATGCGGCCAGGCATTATTTTTTGTCTCGTATTAGTACATATTTAGGTAGGTAGGTACAATGATTAGCTAGTTTACCAGTGGAGTGGAGACCTGAGCTCACCGGCCGGTCGGTGTATAGTCTGACATTGGTACGCGTCAAGAATTGTAAATTATTCACCAATGTACCGCAACTTACCAACCAACTGGCCCCGGCCAGCGAGGAAACAACATGTTTAGGAACTAGGTACGCACTCACACGCTAGGAAAACCATCGCAGGGAGATATACGTGAGCTTTGCCACGACGACAATGTGACCTTGGGTACACGATTACCAGCGTTGTTATAATGTTATTTACATCTTAATGTAACTGCCTCTTTACGTGAGACATTTAGGTACGTAAGTTGGCAGTTGTGACTATCTCAGGCACAAATCGCAATAAGATTGTAGGAACACGGAGTTGAATCACACAATTTTGCTTCGTCAAGGCCAAGTTCAGCTCATGGCCGATTTTTCGTCTGCTCTACAATCGGTCACCGAATTTGTTGGGTCCTACGAAAGATCGGCCTCGTAGGTACCTCTATTTAAGGCCCTACAATGCCGGTAAACATGTTTATATTATGTTTCAGGCCCTTGGTCCGTGTGTAGCGACATGTTTTTCCTTATTTCATACACAATAGTCTCAGGGGAATTTTGTTGTTGTAATAAGACTTTACACTATTCAGTGTGTCGTTATGTTAATGAGTTACTTAATTAGGTACCCAATTAATTTAATGTGTTACCTAGACCTAGGTACTTCTATAGAGATCTAGGTAATTACTTTTGCATCGAACACATACGTGATTTAACTCTCTGCTGGCGTGGCTGCTAGCCTCTATGACACGATCATTATTTGTATACACCTATTCATAAACTCAGAATAGTGTACTGGAATTACACTTAAGAAGTTTTTTAAAACTTTTTATGTATACGTACGACGAATGTCAAAAATGTCAAAGAGTGTGCACAATTTAAACACTTAGGAACGATTTCCTTCTTGAAATACTCTTGTAAACTTAAAGCTATACCATATGCTACTGCGAACCGAATACGTTAAAGTTCATTGGATTTGATTCACAAGTCCGGCGAGTATTCGTAAACATATAAAAGGTATAAGAGTTTTTGGCAGCACAACCGACGTGTCAACATTCTATTCGTCTCTGTTCATGACTATACTTTAGTACTGCAAAAAACGTGCAGGATAGTGGCATGTGAACAAATGATATATGACTCTGTTGTTGCAAAAGGATAACAAGTACGAGGTGGGCAGCGGCGAACAGTTCGACGAGCTGTCGGGGCTGATCGAGCACCTGCGCACCTACCCCATGGTGGAGAGCTCGGGCGACGTGCTGCGTCTGCTGCAACCGGTGGGCGCCGCCCGCCCCCGCGGCTCCGACGGCCACCGGCGACGCCGCCCAGCCCTCTCAGCCGCCCCGCAGGTACACAATTCTTTTTACTCCATTTCCTTCCTCTTAAGAACAAACCCGTAGTTAATATAAATATCCCTTTTCAATTATACTTCTCTAATGAATTACTCATAATGTATGTAAAGATTAATTATCTCATATGTAGGACAAAGTAGCTAGTCAACAACATATCGTGTCAGGCTAGACGAAACAATAACATCAAGATAATAGCAACAAAAACTTAAACATAAAATGCTGATCTTCTGCGTCGTTCACAATCCATTAATATGTATTACCAAAGATAAGTACACCGCTTAAGTGCGTACAAACGTTACCCGCATCTCATACTTTATGTATCGCGAAAGATAAGTAGGTACAAGTATGTACGTACTTACTTACGTAGCCACATGAATATTGCAACGTACGCCGCACGCGCACCGCACAAAGGCTGATGAAAGAGATCATACACGTATGTACCTATAGTGTATGAATTCAAAGAGGTCGTCGCTCGCATAAGCCGGTATCGCTCGCCTTGATTGAATGTTTGGACTTTTTTAAGATTGACATCGATTTACTTTTCTTTGTGTTGTTTTAAACTCATGTGTATGGATCAATTCAGTAGGTATCTGCTTAAATCATTCATTGAATAGCTCTTTGGGTAAAAAAGTTGCGACTCTATCTATGCGTAGCTATAAATAAGCAATACTAGAAATCGTTTCGAACCTGTCTGTTGGTCCCGCGGGTTTTTCTGTAGACAGATATATGTGCAGATTTTTCCTTTTTCCACAGTTTTCTTTACCTATGTTTTTTTCCGATCAGTGACTCCTTTTGACATTATTCCCTAAGAAAGAAAACATTAAACGTTTTGCCATTTAATTAAGTTTTTTTGTCATTAATGCAGAATGAACCACCGAGGCTGGAGCGGCTGAGTAGCGCCAGCAGTGCTGGAAGCAGCGTGGGCAGCAGTGGCAGCAGCGGCGGCGAGGACGACCTGGACGACGAGTTCCGTCGCCTGCAGGCGCTCGACGCGCTGCTGGGCCGCAACTGTCGCGAGGGAGACCGTCCAGAGAACCAGAGCAAAAACAGATACCGGAATGTTCTACCTTGTAAGTGTGCTGCTTTTGTTTATCTATGAGAGATAATCTTTGCCTATTGATGAAGTATATTAAAGTAATGTTTTAATAACTGGTACCTCGGTAGAGCACATAACAAACATGTATATTTATTTATGTTTACATTTAGGGCTTCATACCAGTGACTTCATCACATATTTAATATTTTCTCCGAATTTACGTATGGAAGAGAGCTGATTTTTTGTACAGCATTCTGAAAGGTAAAACAGAAACGGCGTCATCTTTTAAGTAGCTTATGACAGATTTTTTTACAATAAACTGTGGTTTATAAACATACCTAAATAAAGGCAACAACAAATTAATGTTTAAAATGCTTGAGTGAACCAGCAAATTGAAAACTTACTTATCGAGGAAAAGGACTCTTCACTCTCGCATCTTCAATATTCTTTCGAAGTATATCAATTATTTCTTCTTTACCTTGCACGAGACTAATGGTATTTTTCAGTGGCGTGCACACCATATAGGCAAAAAGGCACTGCCTACATTAGTATTTTGGCTACACGATCTAATAATAGAGTTATTGCTTGATCTTTTTTTGTTGTACTCACGACATAGGCTAACAAAGGTCCTGTGTTTTGGGTGTGAGTAGATATGTACGTAAGTACCTATATTTCGTAAAGACAAGTTACATAGGTGTCAATCCTTGGGGATTACCTTGTCGTAAAAGCCAGTGCACGCCACTGGTATTTTTCACAACTCATATTATCATGCAACATCTTTGATGAATCTATTTCACTTTGTCAGTCGACACGACGCGCGTGGTGCTCCGCGGCGGTGGCGGCGACTACATCAACGCCAGCTACGTGCGGCCGCGCCGCGCCGCCCTCTCGCTTCACTCCTCCGATGAGAGCCTGCATAGCGTGCAATGTATGTACCTATTTAGCTTACTATGTATTAACTTTCTTATCTTTAGGTAATTCAGGCTGAAACCTCCTTCGGTATGAATGTCCTGAGATGAAGGGACAGGAAGCGTAGACAAAATAACCTAATGCGATGTATAATATAATGGGGTTGCTTTGTTTGGAATCATACATTCCAAACAAAAGTTGACAGTAATGACAGTTCTCCGCCGGAAAATCTCTCAGAAAAACGTCAAAGAAAATTCCCCATTTAATGTTAAATGTAACACTTAGGGTACAATGGAGCTGATATTGTCATTGTAATGTACAAAAGCTCCTAAATAAAGATTTAAAAAAAATCTCTACCTTATATTGCACATTTGCTATACCCCGCCAATGTTGCTCGCACTGTAGCCTGTTTCCATGGGAATTTCGAGATGAATTAATGTACCTTATGTATT
>SJJU01002183.1:0-16664 GCA_012932125.1 Conopomorpha cramerella | reverse complement strand
GAATAATTAGATGCCAAGAAGGAAAACAATTTTAGATAGGGTTCAAGGGCAAATAATATATTGTACAGATGACATGGGATTCGGACCTTTCTACGTTCCTACATTGAGTTTTGCGTGATAAGGTTGTTGAGGTTGAGGGAACCTGGACTGCGACTTCGACGAAGTAGTGCCGATGCGCGACCGTTCTCTGTTGGGCAATTTGACGTACAAGGCCCCGTCCCGCAGGTGGATACACCGAAGTACTTGTGGACCCTCGAGAACATCTCCTGCCATGCCCGAGTCAGAAATCCACTCACCACGGTGGCTGAAGTCAGTTCATGTTGATCCAGACGGCCAGTTTACTCAAGTAATCGGAGAAACGTACAAGTAATGGACGTGGCCGCTGGGTATACCGAAACGTTCTTGAGTAACAAAGTGTTGTTGATAATGCTAAGGCAGCTGGATCCTCCCTATCCTGCTCCTTGATGCCACCGAAAAGGAGAATTTTGCGGCGATTATAAGCTTCGAGGTCGTCGAACTTAGTCATCAGCACCTGTACTTGGTTTTGGAGCAACTGCAGCAGACTCCAAACTGTGCATTTGAACTCTGAGAACTTTCGTGATATGGTGATATCTGCTGATGGTGTGTTACCTTTTTGGATTGTCTTTTGTGTGGCCAAAAAATCGTGGATAGACATAATTGTGTCTAAAGAAAAAGAGCAATGACCGCTACAAATGAACAACTGATGTCGTCAGTTGATCGTAGAGTCGAACTTACTCACAGTATGTAATCCACTAAAGCTCGTTATTTTACTTAAAAACTGTTTTAAACAAGTTTAATTCAATTAATTTATGTGCGAATACGTGTTCTCGTTTGCCTAACGACCACAAAAAAAAGCCTAAATGTTCAAGTTGATTTTCAAGTTGAAGCAAATAAGGAACCAATTTGTCTCTGTTTTGGTGTCATAAAAACTGGTTATAAACCACCTTAAGGAAGATTGATTTATTATGATTATTTGATTTATTATGATTTAGTAGATACAGGGTGGAGCCCACGCACCGCGGCTCGAGGACTATCATTACAGTTTACTTATGAGTGTCATCTACTTGTGCAGTTTTGCACTAAACTTTTTAGACTAAATGATCTCCTACTAATTGTAACAAATTGGCTCGATCTAATTCTAACAATTAACGCTTTGAAATCCCGAAGCAAGTGTCCACAGTTTACCAAACATAATATTACATATTACCAAAAACGTGATGGGGCGTGAATCAATAGCTGCTTTGCTGGTTTCATAACGATTCGTTTACCGAATGAACGTTGCGTTGCGTACAGCCGGTCCAGAACCCACAACCCTCCGATTGCGGGATCATGTATCCGACCAATAGGACGCACAGACGCTCACACATTAATTGTACATAAAAGTATATTCTGATCTCTCAATGCACCCTCATCCCAAGTAAAGTCCAGGATTTCATAAAAATCCCCACCAACTCATAATTAGTAGCTCAGACATTCAATGCGAAACTCCTAATTGCTTCTAAGTACTTACTAGCAGTTTTTTTTCTATAATTTCTAACGACACTTTCGTACAAATATAATATTTTCTTGGAAAAAACTTTGGTTATGATTTGTTTTTTTTTTGTAGTAGGAAGTTAAGCGGCTTCATTTTCCCTACTTCACTTCGTTTTAAACCTAATTATTCAGTTTTATGCGGTTTACTTTGATTCCGCCGATCTGCGAATTGACCAATGCGCAAATGGCTCAATCAACTTTATACCTGGAACCTTTTCATTTCCGATAAATTGCTCTTGATATTTAATACAGTTTTGAGAAATGATGTTATATTTTTTCGTTCCCTTAATACTATTAACTATCGGTACAGAGTTTTCATTGGATAGCATTTGGTGTCCAGATAATTGTTTTGGATCCGCTAATTGCACTAAGTCCAGGACATTAATGGATTGGATTATGATGACAATTATATTTTTTTAAACACAATGATCAAGCGTTTGACCACCAACTGTTGACTGTTTTCAATTATGTATTTATTCACGTATTTTTTTGGGATAGGCGAGATTGGTCCACTTTTCTTTATTGATTTGACTTCTGTTGCAATTACAGGGCTGACCTCCCGAAATCCGAACCAATACGGCAAACTGCGGAGGTAACTCGGTGTACCCATGAGGCGAAATACTATTTACCTATCATATATACTTGTATAAACATATACCCATACATATTTTCCCATACATACTTGTATACACATATACCTCCCTAATGAGGTATACCTATAATTTACGCACATTTTCCTAAAGTTTCCTTTCCAATAGAAAAACAAATGCTGTTGAACTATTATAAGATGTCAAAAAAATTGCCATCGAATTAAAAGAAAAAAATCAAGCGTATAAACACGCACAATAAACAGAAAACAAAACAAAGCGATTTCCACTATAAATATTTACCATGCGTACACATCACTGGTGCTTGAAAATGCATCAATATGAACGCTGCGCTGTACAATCACATTGTCTCTCCATTTCTGTTGAAGTAAACAATATCAAACTTCATTTCATACAATATTTCAACAGAATTTCTCTTTTGTTTTTCTAAATCTCTAGTAACTCGTGTTTTCCCAAAACTAACAGAAATTGTGTGCCCCCTATGAGTGAGCAACTAACATCCATTCTCCACTTGTACCTGGAGATGTTCTCGGGTTTTCATACTTATATAACTCGAACGGGTTGAGCTATGTGGACACTATTCGTAATGCAATATAGTAAGTGCAGTGGGAGAGCATTACAAAGTATTTTTGTGGGATATTTTTTAAAATATTAAAGTTACAGATAAAGTGAAAGTTGTTTTTAAGAACATATGAAGGGTGTTTTTATGACAGTAGAAATAGTATGTCAAATTATGTGTAATTTCCGTAATATTTCAGTTTCGATACTTTACATCGATAAAATAAAGTGACGTAATATCGTATCTACCAGAATCGATACTTTACTTCGTAGTAAAAATTTTAGAAAACATCGAATGTGGTAGTTTCAATACTAAACAACGTTATAAACGTTCAATATTTTACAGAAAATGGCAGATTCGATAATTCAGTACCCACGAACTTACCTACCAATTAGCAGATTCCATGTAAAACCGGTACATTAATGATGCTATATAATATGTTTCGTTTATAGACCTTGTTTTAAAATAAAAGACATAACAGACAATCAACAATTTCATTAAAAAGGTAATCATGTTATGGTCTCCAAATACAATTATTACAAAAGTTAAGGAACTTGTCGAAAAAACTACCAAATAAGTTTAGCCTAGGGTTTTAAACAGTAATACGGAAAACATGGCACAATTAAAGACTTCAAAAAGTTTCAACAAACATACGTATTCAACTTAAAAATCTGTTATAGTTGGTATCTTATTATAGTAGCATCAGTAAGTAACTAATCGGGCAAGGAACGTCATTTCGTATCTCTGACTACATACAATCTTATTGCAAACGTTAATAAATATATTCATAAACATTTCTTAGGAAGGTTTCTATACCTACAATCAACTAAATATGAAACAAAAACAAAATTCTTAATTCTATTCAATGACACGTTAAAATTCTTCAGATCTTGAATGAATCTTAAAGTAGTATTTATAGTAGTATTAAAAGTATTCTTGTTAAGCGTTAAGATCTTGTTCATCAGAGACACTATGAGATTCATCTTAGATGAAAGAAAGATATAGTATTATTTTTTCTAAAACGAATGATATTGATTTGGTACTTGTTTTGCAACACACAGACTAAGTCCTTGTGTTTGGCTTCAGTGATAGGAAGTTCGTTTGCATACAAAGATTTCGAAGGTTTCAGATCAATAGTACCAACAGTTGCAGACTTTTTGTTCCTTCAGGTTCGGACCAAAGTATCGTCACGTAGTCTTATCTTCAAAACGATATTTGAGGTATATAACGTTAGGATCTGTGTGTTTTATGTGGACTTCTTCTATATAATTTCACTCGATGATTACTAGTATCTTTCTTCCAATTTCGGTTAGGCAACAATTTTTTAAGTCGAAGATCATATCCTGGGTGACTTCATTTACATTGAAAGGGCGACCATCTGTTTTAGCATATCGGTTGAGTTCATATCACTGATCAGGTGTGTATATGGTTTTTCTGACCGTTCAATAAGAGCATGTACACTATCTGCTTCCTGTTGTGTATGTGTGTGTCCCGCTTCTAGAAACCTGTGAGTAATATAAATGCTGTATACGTTACTTGCATAGGTGCATATACAAACTGCATATGACTCGATTTCTATTCTGACCACTACAGTTATCAGACCAGAGACGGAAATCCTTTGCGCCCTGTATAACTTTCTTTTGGACAAAATCCAGTAGACAACTGCCGACCTCGTTGGCTCCACGTTTAGCTATATTTTCGGACCACATGATGCTTTTTTTATTTCTACATCAAATATAGTAAAATGCATTATAGACAGCTTCCTTTTGTAGTAAAATAGGCCTACTTCATCATGAAGACAGTTAAGTCATTTTTGAAAATCGTAAGTAGCGCAAACCACCTTTGAGCTATCAATAGCTTTCATTTTGTCGTTTGTCTTCAATTGTCGTGCTGTCTCTTTATTCTGAATATGAAGATTATGTGCAGCTAATTCAACGTCAGTGGGAGAGTCAGTGTTCGTGAATGAGGTGCACTTATCGCACTGGTCCTTCTTTGGAACTTTGGAACAAAGAATGCAAGATTCATGTTGTCGTTGACTATGCACCGGTACTGTCTCTCAGTATCTGCTGTGTTGCTGTATTGTTGTAAATTAGGGTAGTCTTTGTACAGAGAGAACATTTTTGTGAAACTTAATGAATTGTCAATGTATTTGAACGGTAGTTGAATGCTTTCTTATGTAATGTAATTTTACAGGTTGAAACGACATTGGGTAATGGCAGGAAATATTTTGTGGTAAATGTTCTTTTTGATTGTCCTTCCGTAGTGTTTCTGTTTTTCTTCACATTATTTATAAACGTGAGATGGCTTAAGCGTCACTTCAGCAATGTTAAGAATGGCGTCATCGTCAGAGTTGTTGAACAATTGAGCTTGGCTTAGCAAGCAATTCGAATTTTCGTCACTCATAAGAAAACTTGCTTTTTTTACATGCTTTGGTTCTTCAAAAATCCCTGATTGGTCCGATCGCTATATAGCAGATAATTCTTCATTTTCGCAACCATAATTTCATTGAAAGTTTTCCATTTTTTATTCGTAATATTATTAGGACGTCTTAGTAGAGAATCTGTAATAAAAAGCAATCAGATGAATCAAAAAGAAAGAAAATTTCGCAAGAATAAATATCTGTATTTAATAAAAACTCAGTTACACGATACGAAATTAGTTAAATATGACGTACACGTAGAAGCGGTTGATGATTTTCATGGTAATTGCAATGTTTGATTTTTTTACTACAAGCGAATCTGCAGTTTAACAATAAAACATCCACGAATACAATCGAAAGAGGTAGTTTCGTTAGACGGTGGTCGAGGTGTACGATCGAAACTACCTGTTTCGATATTTTCTAGGAACGATTCCACATTTTAAACAATGGAAAGTGGTAGTTTCGATATTCATCCAAAGAACAAGATCTTAGTAAACTATCGAAAGTACCACTTTCGATTGTTTATATAGATAGCCTTGAAAATACACATGAATTTAGTAAAAAGTGAAAAATCACAACTAACAAACTATTACTATAGGTCCTAGATTAATTGCAAAATAGACGAAGCTAAAGTTTTTTCGCAATTTAAGAACAAAATACTGTAAATGACTTACCTTGACGATTTTAGATTTTATGAAATATGTTGGTCTTTGGTTTTTATGAATTTATGATTTAATTCACCACTTGTTTACCTCTTCTATTTGACGCACTCATTTTGTTTGCAATAAAATATACACTTAAGTTAAAGAAACAAGATCCACAACCATCACGTCGTCCTGCCAGCGGCGGCGCGCCGAACACTGACGATACTGGTAGAACCGCGGATCACGCGCGCACGTTTGTCGTCGTAGCGTATTGAAACTACCAGTTTCGACAAGTTGCGACGCGCGGTCCAAGTACTTACGATAGTATACTATTTGAAAAAGGTGAAAGAACATTTTTTACACAAAATTAAATAATACAGTTACGTAGACACTGCCATAATCATTACAAAATTCGTGAAAAAATAAAATAAGTATTTTGTAGATTCGATAGTGTACCTAGCACCCGTCGATTTTACAATCTCAAACGAAAGTAAATTTTGGTGTAAAGTTTTTAAAGTCTAAAAGGCCAGTCTTATAACAGCTTGACGGCAGACGCATGCGTCGGCACCCATTTACTATGGAAAGTCATAAAAAAACATAATTTTGTAAAATACAGTACTCCTAGACAACGTTGAAGTATAACATCCATAAGGTTTGTGAATCCAATAAAGCGGGACATCTCGTATCTCGTTGAATACGCTTGATGAAGCGTAGGCATTTGTTTAGGAAGTGGCTACTCCGATTTGAGATTAAAAAGTATAATTTTGTATCGTTCTTACCTTCTTCTCTTAGTTGCCACCACTTGCTTCGTTTCCTTTAGGTATTAGCGGGATTATTTCCCTTTTTAATAATAATAACATATTTGCTCTCTGTTTCTTGGAAAAGTAAGGAAATATAAATCCCAATTGTCGCCAGTGATCACAAACAGATAAATGTAAATTCCCAATTGTTACTATTGCTAAAGGTCAAGATTATTTATTCCCTTGGCTAAAAACTATACGAATTTTCACGTATTCTTCCCGTCTCGTGAACCAATACCAGCGTCACGGGCAACCGTGGCAATATGCTGAGTCGGCGTCTCTCTGTTGCTGACAAACACAGGAACGATAGATAGGAATGCTGCATTTAACATGCATTGTACTGAATTGTTATTTTTTAATGAAATGCGCACAGACATTATTACGCAATATTGTTCACCGGGTATATAGGCGCGAATATAATCAAAGACAAGCTCGAGCTTACCTTTGTTATTTTACTCGATGTTTCGACGCAGTTGCATGCGTCGAGGTCACGAGTGGACTGGAGTGCGGCTGCGATGTCCATTGGTTTGATACGAATCCGCAACTAACCTTAAAGAGTCACTATTTCGGCACACAACACTGATGAAAAGAGTAGAAATTAAATATGGCAAGAATTTCTATGAAAAGCTGTCAAAGTCGGACGTTTCTCCATAGAGTGTTGCTACTATTTAATTTCTACTCTTTTTTTCCAATTGTACAAGGCGATCTTTTTTCCGCGCGAGATTTAATTTTGTTTATCACTGGTTTCCACGTCGATGACAATTTATATCCGTCCTCTCGATTGGAATTATGGTGTTTGTTGATCTCAATCGCTTCACGTACGATTCTGGAATAATATCGGCGTTCTGTCGACAGGATTTTTGGATCGAGTTCTATCCAGTGGTTGGGTCCATTCTCCAGCAGGTGTTCAGCTATTGCGGATTTATTGATCTGAAGGTCTTCAAGTCGCGGGTGAATATGAACTAATGAGAAAGTGTGCTCCATCGTGGACCACATCGCTGCCTAACATCAGACAGGATGGACAGATTTTTATCACTATTAATAAGCGTTTGACCACCATACATGATGTTAAGCAGCGATGTGGTCTACGATGGAGCACACTTGTTCATTAGGTCCCTATTAGTAGATGGTAACGTGACTTGTTCATTATGGTCAAAAGCTTGTTCAATGCATTTAAAAAAACTCTGTCCACCAATGTGTTAAGCAGTACTGTCAATCAGTTCCTGTCTTTCTGTTTTCCCATTAATTCTAATGCAAATTTGCGAACACTAATTAGTACTAACAAGTTGTAGTTAGTGTTATTACAGACGGATTAATTACTTGTTTGCTCTCATTGCTTACTCTGGTACAATATTGATATTTTTTCTAGCGTTATTTTCTTTTGTGAGTCATAATTACAATAATACCTACTTTATCATCGTCATAATGCAAATGTACACAGGACAATGAACCCTATGCAACGGTGATAGTAAGTGTATTCATATCTATAGTTTAAGTCGATGAAAAACTTTTTCTACAGTAACAATTTTTTTTTTGTTTTTCTTTCTTGTATAATAATTGTGATGTTTTGATGTCGTATCTTTGGCATGCCCATTTGTCTTTCCAATTACAGGTGGCTGACTGGTAGAAAATGTTTTAGCATTAAGTCCGCCCAGTGTACTTTTAAATAAATAAATAAAGTTTCTTATTAAGTTATTTTACCGATAATATAAGTGATCGGTTACTTGTGATCGATGAAGAGGTCGCGGGTTCGAAACCGGCTAAATCAAACTGGACGTGTAGCAATGGGTCTCCTTTTCAGAGCCTATGTACGAAACGCAACGCTCAAACGGGAACGAACACACCGTAATGCGATCCGCACACTATAAGATATGTCAACCGCGTACTATTGTTTAGCAAGTGCCTCTGCTTACCCCGCTTTGGGATTTAAAAGCGTGAAGAGTATTTTACGTATTTAATAATCTCATCTAGATCAAACTACGATATTATGTGTTTAAGTATCATTTTGTTCTGATTTAAACACATACGTAGATATAAGACAAACTTTTTTATCCCGTTTCATAAAGACAAAAGACAAAATAAGTCGAGGAATAAAACCAAATCCTTTCGTTGAAAGACTGGATCATTTATCTCATCCTAATTCTCTCGAACCGAGATTTAACAATGTGACTTACATTCTATTTTAGACTTCTATTCATTCCAAAATACGATTCCTAAACTGATATTGAAATATGTGCCTTAATACTAATGTATTAGAGTGCTAGATCGCTGCCGTAGTACAATAGACCAGGTAAATACTAGCAAGAAACAGCCTGCCTTACGTCCATTTATATTGAGCCTATGACGTAAATCTAGGTAGGTATAGTGTCACAAGGATATTTTGCAGCGTACCTTAAACTTTTCCTCTCAGTTTAAGATTCAACCGAATATTTCTATTGATAATGCTATCGCAAAACAAACTTAAACAAATCACATAGCTAACCAATAAAAAACGGTATATTACACGTGTGATTATCGAGAATGTCCATTGAATATTCACCTCACACGCGCCAAAAGACCCTTGTAGCACAGTAAGTAGGTAAACTACACAAGGAGGAAGTCAACGATCGGTGTGCAAACTAGAAGGCCACAGCCGTGACAGTGAACTAGTAACGTTGGTATCCTCATAGCGTATGACAGTTGATGAGACGCTACCAGCGACCGAGCAGTCATCACCACGCCACGGCCAGAGCACGTTGATACTGGCCGGCAGGAAAATAATGAAACCTCTGTGCGGTTGTTTTCTTTTTTTTTCTGAACCGTCAAAAGTTTTTTTTTCTGCATTTTCCCGCCTAATCTCAATTTACGATCGCCGTGAACGGAATTGTGTGTGAGAACTGTTTTATAACTTTTGACACAGAAATTTCATATTGCGTTAGTTTATTTCATCGATATAGTGCGAATGTTGAAGTTATTCATAACTTTTATGTTGATTTATGAGCGGTAGTGATCCGTGGCCGGTTGTTTGTGGTATTATTCTATGAAATTCGGCGGGTAGTTTTTAGTTACCTGCTTCATCATGTTGAAAGGTGAGCGTAACTTATTGTTTATACTTTATAGAGGTGAGTTTGGAAAAGGGTTAAATTGGATACTTCTTGAAGGGTGCCTATTACGTATTTGTTTGAGGATATTTAGCTAAATTGTTGTTATGAAATTCTGTTATTATTATTTTACGTGGAAATTGATATTTCTCTAAAAACATAGCATATTCTACGTAACGAAGTACCTACCTAACTTAGGGTGACTTAGGACTATGCTTTGTAACGCATATATGTCCTACAGTAGACGAATAAAGCCTGAAAATGAGATACTTTATACGAATTAATCCTCAAGACATTAGTAATATTTTTAACAATAAGTATCAGAAATTAGGTCTAATTAATTTACGGATTCGATTTCACTAATCGAAACTTGATCGCACGATCGTCGTAATTAATCGAATATTTTCTGACATTATTGTACTCGTCTAGGGCGTATTGATACTAAATATACTCAAATATACCTATTTCATTAATTACACAACATTCTAATGGATATTCGGGATGCTAAATTAATTAATATTGGACCATAAGCTAGACTCTATAAATAAAAAAGGTTACCCTTATAATTTGACCACCCTATCGCTATAAAGCCTTAGTTATAAAAATATTTGTGTCACGTCATAGATTAAAGGGCGGCTCAGTTCCTGTCACTTTCTGATGTTTAGGAAATTTATTAGTTGTGAAAGGGACAAAATATGGTAAATACGTACTAAGATACTTGTAATAATGATACTTGATAGGTACTTAACGCGGAGGAATTTAATTGTGCACTAGCGGACGCCGCGTGATTTCTTCCACGTTTTTTTTAACCATGTACATTTAAGAAGATTGCAATCAAGAATATATTTTACAAAAACTGAATTCATTCATAATTTATTCAAAATGTGGTGATAAGTCATTGATACAGGCATGGGGAATTAGGTAGGAGACCAATCCAGAAGATTAGATTTGATTTAAATAAATTAGATTTTTTTAGAGCTAAAAATGTTCTTGATATTTGATTGATGTGTGTAATAGTTTTAGCAAGCTGAAGTGGCAGTGGGCCAGCCACATTAGACGTACTCGTAGAACCGATGACCGTTGGGGAAAACGAGTTCTCGAGTGGAGACCGCGTCTCAGCAAACGGAGTGTAGGACGCCCTTAGGCAAGGTGGACTCATGATATACGCAAGATGGCTGACAGAAGCTGGATGCGAGAAGCCGAAAACAGATCATAGTGGCGTGCAATTGGAGATGCCTATGTCCAGCAGTGGACAAGTATGGGCTGATGATGATGGTGTAATAGTATTGTGTAGGGGGCCTGTGACAAATATGACAACATTTTCCCCCTCAGATATCCGAGGTGAAAAAACGTATGCCATGCATATGCATGGTCATGGTTTGATGGCATTTTCTGTGTCACTAAAACATTCAGTACCTCAATGTCTAATGAAATTATTTTCTTTATTTATATTCAATTCAAGGGAGGTTAGATTTTTGGCTGACTGTACACGATGAATGAATTAATTAATATACTCTTTATTGCACAATGTACATTACAAATGTAAAATTTGTAGAAGGCGACCTCATCGTTCGCGTATGGTTTTTAGAAAGGCCTTTATACAGGGACATCTCACGCCAAGCTAGGATGTACTGTACTGTATGGGTGTCAGTTACTGAATGTCAATTTCAATTTCGTGTATATTACGCAAAGATACTTTTAAAAGCGTACATAGATGCCAAATCCAGACACACTATAAATGCATAGAGTTCCAGCATTATATCGGAGTCGAGAATCGAACCCACGACCGTCGTCCCAAAGTCAGAGTGTTTTGACCACAAGTTGGTCTTCATTTTATACTAGCTGTAGCCGTGATCTTAATCACTGTCTATTCCTCACAAGAAAATAAATAAATAAATAATAAATAAATATTTTACAACAACACACACATTGCCTTCATCCCATGTTAAGTAGCTAAAGCACTTGTGTTATGGAGATCAAACAACGAAATATACTTACTTTTTCTTTTAAATACATACTTATATGAATAAAACACCCAGACACATCCAACAAGTACTTAAAAGCTCATCACCTAAATAACTGCCAGCGGTGGGAATCGAACCCACGACCCTACGGAGCAGAGGCAGACATGCTGACCACTACACCAACGGGCCCGTCGAAAGAAAACATGTTGAATATTTTCTATAAAAAAAAGTGACGTCACGTCATATCTGTGGACGAATATTTTTTAAACAAAGCCGCTAATGCTTCGTTAACAACTTATTAATAGTGTAGTCATGTCAAAATAATTTTAATACATACATTTTTTTAAATTAAAACCTGTGTTTAATCTACATCCGTGTGAATCCTGGGATGTACTTATCAATAAGTCATGATTTCGTTAAAATTTGTCAGGTTGTTTCTACGTGAAGTAGTAACAAACATACACATTAACGTCTTAATCTTATCAAAATAATATATTAAGCAAGTTATTGGTACATTTTCGTAAATAGAATAACACATCAATTGTACAATTAAAAATACTTCTACGAGGCAACACACATATTAATTCAAAATACTTAAAAGTTTAATCTAAAAGAAAAAATCATGACGGCGCGAGATTGGAACCTTTTTTTGTGGTATAACCCACTTGAATAAAACGTTTCATACAAACAACCTGTTTTATAATAGGTAAAAAATACCAATCGATTCTATGAGCAAAGTAATAGGAAGTTGTATGATTATAACAATATACCTACAATTAAAATTTAATAGACGTTCAATACATTCTATTTATAGGTAATGTACAGTAGGATTAAATCTATTACATAGGTATGTAAACGTAGGTACGTTTCATATTATGTTATTTTTAGTTATAAGAACTTAGTATAAGTTACAAAAATACACTCAGGCGCACGTTCTTGTACTACCTACGTAAATCAAATGAAAATAAAAAAAAATATTTTTAAAACCAAACATTGCAAAGAACAATATAATTATTACTAACTAGCCGACCCGGCAATCTTTTTTTGCTAATGTACATTACTAACAGACGTTTCTCTGTTTTTATATTCTACATATAAACCTTCACCAAGAATATATATATCTACTAAAGAAAACCGTTTCGTAGTACTAAGGATCTAGGCATACATAGAGACATAGAGCGACTTTCTTTTATACTGTGTACTAGTGGACTCGACAGACGTTGTCCTGTCTTAACTATTAATGTAAGCAGTGTATGTCACAAAATATAAACTATCCTATCTCTCAGATTGGACGAAATTACATATAAATGCGAATGTAGCCTTGGTGAAGAGTTCATTGGGAACAATCATCGTGACACTGGATTTTTATACATTAAGATTATACTAATATTAAAAAACTACTTTTTGTAACTTAAATATAAAAGTTCGACATATGCTGTCGTTGACTTTTTGTAGGTATTTTCAAGCACCACATCTTTTCATCATCTCTAGAACTTAAAATATTCGCGTTCGTAAGAATCGCTTTCATTCGACCGTTTTTTTTCGGATTGACTTTACAAAACGGAATACCACGTAAAATCCTTTTTATTTTTCGGTTTTTTTATATAACCTTTGACACTCAGCAATAATGTGGCTTTCTATTGCTGAAATAATTTTTAAAATCGGTTCAGTAGATCCCGAGATTACCCCTTACAATTGAACAAATATACAAACACACAAACTTTACTTCTTTATAATATTAGTATAGATTAGCAGTAGTTCTCATACACATAATATGTGTTGATTTTGTCCTTGTTTACCTTCGGCCCCACACTAGGTAAAAAAACCTGTATCGCGAGGTCTGAATCGTAGTTTAACTATATTAGTTCCACCACTTAGTTCCATCACTCCCATCACATGCTGAATCAGGGCCTTTTTTACATTTGCCACGTCCAAACCTACAACTTACCAACCTACCTCTTACTTTCAATGTTTGTGTCGTTTTCCTAATTAATTTTCTTTGTTTTTAATTATGTTTTATGCAAATGTTAAATGTAAATAAATCAATAAATGAATTAAACATACATACACTTCACGCCTGTCTCCCAGAAGAGTAGGCAGAGACTACAGATCTCCATTTGTCATGGTCGTAACATACCCCTATCGCTTCATCTACATTCATACATAATTTCATACATGATATCTACGTAAATATAACGGAAAACATGATTTACGACATGGTACCTGCGGTTCATCACTGATTTTTCGTTCAGTGTTGGGATATAGCAAAATGTTTTAGCATTCTGGGACATAAATTTTCGGGGAAATACCTCGCCTGTCGACGTCGTCAAAACCCCTCAACTCATACTGTCTTGAATAATGACACCACGCTTGAGTGTTGAAATAAGTTTTTAATAAAAATATTTTTTTTTTCTAAAAAAAAAATACCTGTCAAACGAAAACCGGAACGAAAGAGATGCAACTACTTTATTCTATGGTCGTATGTTTTGCACCTGCCACAAAAGCTACATAGCTTTCACACCCAGTCCTTCTAAAAAAATAATCTGTACTCAAGCGTCGGATGAGCATAGGAGGAGGTTAGGATCAAAACGTGTTAATTTACTTTATTTTCCCCAAAGGTTTTTCTTTGTTTTAAAATATATAACTGCTTTACCAAGTACTATTTTTCATATTTTTCTTTGGGAAATAATAGATTTCATGTATGTCTACAGGAATGGATCCTTTATGTAGGGGCCTAAGAGTAGTACCAGTTTTCCTGATTTTTCTTCAAAATCTATATTAATACGTTTTGATCCTAACCTCCTCAGTTTGTCTCTTTTACGCAAAGGCGACAAGAGCGAGATGCATGATATATGCAATCACGTCCAAAAGGTTCTAAGGTTCAAGATTATGTGTACGCCAAAAGGTGGTAGACAGAACCTTAGAATTTCAAGGACCCTTCGGTCAAATTTAGCCTAATAAGGAGTTACAGTTTGCTAGCTCTCAGCGTGAATGAACATAAATCTCCAGATCCCATAGTCGGCTCCTACGACATGCCAGAAAGAAAGACGTTGTTGTTGTTGTTGTTGTTGTTGTCGTCCTAAGGAACACAGGAAAGAAAGACAGTTGATTCATTCTATTTTTTTTATCACTATGAACAAGCGTTTGACCACCATCCTGCCTAGTGTTAAGTAGCGATGTGGTCTACGATTTACAACCAAGTTCAGCATAGGGCATGGATATCTTCATCCCATAGAGCGAGGTAACCGTTACTCGTTGAGAGATCCATCGATCATAAATCATTTTTTAAGGTTCAGTGCGCGTTACTGACATGATATTAAATGTTTAAAACGGGTACCAGGACACATGTAACTGTGTCGATACGTCGGGTAAGCAACGAAGGTAAGCTGAATGCTTATCTTTGGTTAATCTTCGCGCTATAATACACGTTTTAAACATTTAAAATCTATCATAATCATCAATATATAGTATTAAATAAAGTTGCCTCCCTCTGTCTATCCCTATGTATTCTTAGATCTTTAAAACTACGCAACGAGTTTTGATGCGCTTTAGCAGATAGAGTGATTCTTGAGGAAGGTTTATAGTATAACTACCTGACCCGGCGAACTTCGTTCCGCCAAGTTACATTTTTTAAATTTATTGTTTTAATTGATCTGAAACACGTTTTATTAAAAGCTTGCTTATGTTATGTATCCCGAAAGTTGTAATGGGCGTGTGATGAAAGGGATGATGGTACAGTTATTTGTTGGCAAGAGAGATCTAGGGGAGAATTAGTTCTAAAAAATCTGGTCATGGTTGTAGGTATAATTGCCTCATACCTACGGAACACTTATTGCAGAACACGCAATCATACACGCATACATACTATATTCAGTGATTTATTTTGTTTTGCGAAAAACGCGCAAAATTGGAAAAACAATATTTGCCGGGTCAGTTAGTAAATAATAAACTAAATATAGGTACTGTGGAGACAAAAGAAGGATGTACCAATGTCACTGTAATTTTATAAGGCAGTTTCTATAACTGAATAGGTCATAAAAACAATGTGACATATTTACAACCAACACAGGCTTATTATAACTAAGTTGTGAGTTATAAGGTGTGATGTCTCAACTTAGTTAGCATACAACTGATGCTCCATGTATGTATGTAAGGTCTTACAATACATGTGAAGACCATGTGACGAAAAACGTGATGCATTTAGAAGAATGGCAATCGAGAAGTACTTTAAAGATAATGGAGGCGTAAAAGTGAGCAGGAGTGAGTGTAAATTTGAGAGGAACGGATTACACGAAAAATAAAAAAAATAAATACACTTCACGCATTTTAATCCGAATGGAACGGATTACATTAATAGAAAAGTATATTAATTATGCAGCGTCTGGGAGAGTATGCCTCGGGAGGTGAACCGTGGGCATTTACTTTAGAAAGTGCCTCTGCCTACACCTCTTTGGGATCAAAAGGCGTGAAGTGTATTTTAAAAGTATATTAACTCTTTCCCGGACAGTGATAGGATGTAGGCGTCATAACAATGAAAAATCTGTTGTGTCTATTTTACTGTCCGCCTAAGGTGTAGGTCCCACCAACATAATGCTCCAGAGCAACAACTTTGTGTCATATAGAAATTTAAATTGCTCAAAAAGTAGATACGCATGAATGCTATACCTACCATAAAATGTGATTCTATGAAGAAAGTACTTCATCCATTGAAATATATTTAATAATTAACTCGGCTAGTTATGTAGTTTACATCAGCTCCTTCCATTCGGTTTTTTTAGAGTTAAAAATAAATAAATAAATATTTTACAACAACACACACATTGCCTTCATCCCATGTTAGTAGCTAAAGCACTTGTGTTATGGAAATCAGACAACGAGATATATTTACTTAAATACTTTTATTTTTATTTAAATACATACTTATATAAATGAAACACCCAGACACATCCAACAAGTGCTTAAAAGCTCATCACCTAAGCACCTGTCAGCGGTGGGAATCGAATCCACGACCCTACGGAGCAGAGGCAGACATGCTG
>SJJU01002182.1:0-20423 GCA_012932125.1 Conopomorpha cramerella | reverse complement strand
ATTTATCCGTATGATGGTGAATAGGATACATGTGTCACCACCCCAGCCCAAGTTTTCCCGTCGTGAGGATCGTAAGAGGCGACCGAAGGATCTCTCCAGAGGACGGGCAGCAGCGCTCTCTTTGAGTTAAACCACAACACTACTGCGTTCGCTAACCCGCCTACCAGGCATGGCAATTATTGGAAAAGCCTCCCAAATGATCATGGAAATCATTGGGAAGCAGTGGACGCCATGCGGCTGATGATGATTTGCTTTGTCCAAAACTGGCTGCACTTCTTCAAATGTTTTGTCCACCCCATAACGGATTATGGTGGAGTGTATGTGAACACGACTTATGCCACATTGCCACTTCATAAACTTCCTTACTTCGGCGCTCCTTAAATAACGATAACAGAGAATCACTTAAAATTACTTTGTTACATCCGAACATAATTTACAAAGCACTCGATAAAAAAAAACAAATACAAGTTAGCCGGTGGCGTAGCTACTTTCGATTTTTAACATGAAAATGACCGTCTTGGGAACTAAAGGCGCGAGAGGCAAACTTTTATCATTAAACTGCTCCGCTGGTTAACGGGCCATCTCAGTTTGTTACTAACATTTTTGGTAACTTAAAATACTCTTTTGCAACTCGACCCCACTAAGTTCTTATTGAGTAGCGAATAACGTTGTTTCAATGTTAGCTTTTGTTTCAAACTTTTATTATAAGGTCGCTCGCCGATGAACGAGTGTAGTCTTAAGTGATATGCACGATAGGTATATAAATTAATTTCCGTTGGTAACATTTTTTTATATAAGTGATTCCTTCAGTAAGTTACAGTGCTGTAAAATACTTAGGAACAAATTAACAAACGCACACAGTAGATAGTCGTGCCTACAAATATCGACAGTTATTATATAACATATATATTTCTCTAGGATACTAGTATTGTATCCAGATTTTCTTATCACAGATCCAAACTTGAGTTCGTTTCCAACAAAAGTCAGGAACATTGGTCACATAAAGATCATCATTCTCGTTTATAGACCAATCTCCCTTAAAGAGCGAACAAACGTCGAGCTCATCATTAAATAACATGTACACTTGAAAATCGGTCACCAATTGTTGTTCGTTGTCGAGCGACCTTGTCATGATAGCTCACACCCAAAATAAAACATTAAGACAAAGTTATAATAATAAATACACTTCACGCCTTTTAATCCCAGAGCGGGGTAGGTAAGTTATTCGCCACCTAAGGCTGCGATTACATCAATCATGTGCGAGGATGCGTTGCAACGAATGTAATATTCAAGAACCGACAGAATTGCTTCATTTACCTAGTTCCGCTCAGCAAAGCTCGCATTTATCTGGTAACGCAGCAGAGATGTGCCATTTCAACAGAGATGTGCGAGTGAAATGTGTCGTGCGAGGATGTCTACCTGTGCTGTGAAAATGAGTAAGCATTCCAACCAAAGCTGTGGGCAAAGCAAAAATAAGGATTAAGCATTGCTTAGTACGATATAACATCATCAGATTAAGTAGGTATTTATAAAAGTTCCCTGTGAAACAGAAATTAATTTTTATTCCATTTCGTTTTAATTTGGCAATAAATTTTGTCGGAACATAGTCGCGTTGTCAGCGCTCTCGTAGTCGAATAGCATGCATTATTTGTGACATTCTGAACGGTAATGGCTCTACACATGCAGTTGTAAAAAAAAATCGGGAACACATTAAAGGAAAAGTTGATTACATTGGCCCAAAAGTATGCATTTTTGTATTTTAAATCAGGAGTATTCCATTTGTTAATCTTAACAATTTTGTAATAAACTTATGTTTAATACTTATACGCATAATTTTGATTCGTGATCATTTGATTTGATTAAGATAGGATTTAGGAAGTGCATGCAAAAATAAACCGTCTAAGCACCTAACGAAAATAATTTGTATACAGGCCTCGTGTCAATTAGCACTTCAGGATTAACTTCAGTTATGTTCATTTCATGTAGACTATTAAATACATAAATATTTTAGAACAACACACATATTGCCTTCATCCCATGTAAAGAAGCTAAAGCACTTGTGTTATGGAATTCAGACAACGAGATATATTTACTTATATAAATTGTTTTTTCATCCAACAAGTACCTAAAAGCTCATCATATAAGTACCTGCCCGCCGTGGGAATCGAACCCACGAGCCTACGGAACAGAGGCAGCCATGCTGACAACTACACCAACAGGCCCGTCGACTATTCATAGAGTACCTAATATTTTTCCAATATTTCAGTAAAACATCGCGTGTTTACTTTTATATATCTCGGCCTCGAACATACAAATTTAAAATTGTGTTTTTCAAACGACTTTGGAAACGTTCCTTGAAAGCATGAAACCCATCGCGCTTGTTTATTCGTGCTGGCTTGTTTTACTTTGTCGCTCAACAGTGGTTTTTATTGATAACGGCATACAAACTATTTTATACAGACAATGACACATCGATTATAATATCCGAAGAGACGATGTTTACCTTTGTTTACCAGTGTTTACCTTTGACCTAGCATGAAAACACCGATCCCTTAGATTTCCTTGAAATTGATATAAGTAGGTTGTCGCTGAGTAAGTAATACCGTAAAAGTTTTAAGGGTTATTATCCTACTTTAAAACCTGTAAAAGAGCTGCTTGACTTCAAGTATGTATGTATGTTTATTTTATATATGAATTTACTAACTTAGAACTAACACACTAAACAATAAAAAAAAATAGACAAAATTTGTCATGTCTTTTAAGTCATATTACGTTTAGAATTTTCTTTGTGGCGGATAAAACGGAAGAATATTAAACAACGTCAGGTCGCAGTTCAGAGGACAGGCAAGTGACATGAAATATATTGAAGTATAAATATAGTTACTTTAATATTATGGAGCAGCTTTGACCTAAGGTTCCAGCGCCGAAGAGGTTTACCTCTTGTACGGATTTTCACAGCACGTTAAAACTATTTCGAAGACATACCAAACTGAACTAACGTTGTCGATTGCATGTTAAATGTGAAATAACTATTTTCAGTAAAGCACTTGTAGTAAACTTTGTCTAAGTGACAGCTCTTTTATTAGTAAAAAAAACCTATTATATAGTCCTTAATTTCAGTACTTTGAACATAATGAAATTATTACATTTTGTATTACATTTTGTACAGCAGGATTGCAAACATTACCGAGGAATCAAGTCTCGTATCGTCGGCAAAATGTATGCAAAAGTGTTGATCGAAAGGGTAATACGTGAGACTGATGAAAAAATGTGGGATGTACAAGCTGGTTTTAGGAAGGGAATGGGATGCACCGTCCAAGTCTTCTCTTTGCGCCAGGTGAAGTTTTTGGCTAAAAACCAAAAGGTTTTCTGCGCTTTCATGGACTTAGAGAAGGCTTATGATCGGGTACCCAGGAATGAGTTGTGGACCTTGCTGCTGTCCCGGTTCAGGTTGGACAGGACCTTGGTACGGGCTTTGAAATCACTTTATGATGATTCCAGTGCCTGTGTCAGGGTAAACGGGACCTACTCAGACTGGTTTGGCATCCATAGAGGTGTCAGACAGGGATGCGTAGCGTCTCCGTGGCTGTTCAATCTGTTCATGGACAGTTGTTTGGAAGATCTGAAAGGTCGTGATTGGGGTCTAGATATGGGTGGTTTAATCATCAAATGCCTTTTATATGCTGACGATCAAGTTCTTCTTGCACCGTCGGCATATGAATTGCAGCAGATGATTAATACATACGATGACTTTGGGATTGTTGGTCTCCCTCGCGGAAGTACATTAGGTGGCCCGATTTGAGGGTAATGGTGTCCTCTCCCTCTCTTCGGACTTCGCTTAGCCCCAATATGTGCCACCCAATTTTCCCAAGTTCCACCTCGAGTTATGCCAGATGCGAGTCAAGCCGTAGCGTGCGTCCGTTGTACGTCGCCAGGGTCAGTCGTTTGTGGTGGCCTCCCATAACCCGGAGATTCTTCGCACCCCCTGCTCCGCCGTTACCGTGGTCGCCACCGTGACCAGGAATAGCGGAGCCGCCGGGAACTGGGGGCCGTGGCCTTGTTGTGCTTATTATTGGAGGTAAATGCCCATAATCGCCACGCTGGGCAGGCGGGTTGGCGATCGCAGTGGGGTTGTGGTTTAACTCACAGAGAGCGCTGCTGCCCGTCCTCTGGAGGGTTCCCTCGGTCGTCTCTTACGACCCCCATAGCGGGAAAAGTTTGGCTGGGGTGGTGACACATGTATTCTATTCGCCGTCACCACACGGCTTATTCGCCGTCACCACACGGCTTCATTATTGTTATGGAGAGCCAATTCATGTCGAAAAAGGCAAGATTGGCTGTCCATGACGCTGTACTGGCACCTACCTTAATGTACGGGAGTGAAAGTTGGGTATGGCAGAAGAAGCATAAAAGTAAAGTCAATGCCGTAGAAATGCGGTCATTGCGGAGCATGAAAGGCGTGACATTGAATGACAGGATAAGGAATAGTGTGATAAGGGAAAGTTGCGGTTTGAAGGAAGACGTAGTGACCAAGATTGAAAAGGGCATGCTTCGGTGGTTTGGGCATATCGAGAGAATGGATGAAAGTCGATTGACGAAAGAGATTTATATGGGTGATGTAATGGGCCGGGTGAGTAGAGGTCGCCCCAGAAGGACATTATACAGACCAGATTGGTGATGTCCTGGCCGAAGGTGGCGTGAAAAGTACTCGAAACCGAAGGTCATGTGCGCGAAAGGGGTATGTCAAGACCGTGACAAATGGAGATCTGTAGTCTCTGCCTACCCCTCTGGGAGACAGGCGTGAAGTGTATGTATGTATGTACATTTTGTATGAACAATGTGAAACTGACTTCCACAACGGAACTAGAAGTAGGTACTACTACATGATGTTTAGCTCAGTCGCAAAAGGTTCGTAATATTTTGTTTGGGTAAAAACGGTAAACATGATTCTTCCATATTTTCATAACTTCTCACAAACCTTATTTCGTAACGAAAATACAGAAGATTTACACCTACCTTTTATGTTGTATGAAAACATGAAAATACAAGGATACCAGCCTGGAGGTTAAAAGCATAAACAATGGTTATAATAAAATAAACGGGAAACAAACGTTCACACCTTGCCCACTACGCAATAAAGCGCACGCGACGCAACCGCACTTAGGGGTCCGTAATGAAAAAAGTTACCCTCGTTTCTGACCGCACCCCAGAGAGGAATTGTTACTTTTGTCATTTTGCGTTCTTTGTTTCTCTACGTGGTGCTTTCAGCGAACATTTTTAGGGTTGAACTGTTGTTTCAAATCTTCTGGTTAGAGGTACCAGTTTCGATAGTTTTACAAAATGTTCACGGAAGAACAATTTTAATAGTTAAGAAAAAAAACATTTTTGTTAAAATATGTCTTCAATGCCTAAAATGCTAGATGCTTCGACCATAAAATACAGTACATGTAACTGTAGATCTATTCCTTTTGGCTCAATCGTCGTTAATCTATGAAATCTCATTTTGAATAGACTGAATATTTACTGAGATTTGGTACGAGCTACAAAATATGCTTCAAGTTAATGGCTTCATTACAAAACACAAGCATTTAAAATGAAAATCTTAATAATGATGGTTAAAGAAATGGTAAACGTATAAATTTTAAATAGTAAAAGCTATTAGAAAAGAGGCTCAAAAGGTCCACCTTCATCAGCAATGCATAGGCGTGTTCGTTTGAGCATAGAATCCCTACTAATAAGATTAGGGACTCCAAGAATTGTAGCAGCTCGGCGAGTACTCGTTCGTGGATTTATGCGGAAATGATCCAATACTGCCGATTCTATATTTGGGTCCTGATTGCTTGCTCGTATTAATGGCCTATTTCCTCTAAATGAACCGGTACTATGAAGCGGCATAACCATTTTCCGGAAACAGTCCATGGAAGTCAACCTACGTTGTTCCGCCTCTGGTCTCCCATCAATGAGTCGCTCACGATAAAGCCTACGTGCTTGCTCAGGGTTTCCATCAGCTGTCCCCACCATAACATAATATTCGTTATTGCTGTAGAAAGCCATTTTCAATAATGAAAATTTCAGTATTATTATTCTTCCACGAAGTCAAAGGTCATATTGATGCTGTTCGTCATACCTATATGCTACTCATTAATATCTAGTCTATTCGCGACAAAGGAGAGGTTTTCTAATAGCTTCAAATATGTCAAAAGTAGTTCCAAATCATCTCTCAGGTGGCGCTAATCAGACATGATCTCATGGAGAAATTCATTTTAGAATTGTCAACAAAAAATAAAAATATGAAATGACAATCTGTCTAGGTAGTGCCATCTATTGACATTTCTTAGAACTGTAATAAGCAACCTGTCAGAAAACCTCCTAGTGTGGAATGCCCATACTTTAGTTTAATTTTAACTTTATTTTTTTTCAATAGCAATCTTGTGATTGTCTTTGAATCAATGTATGTTTAGTTTCTGACTTCTGATTAACGGTTGCCTATCACCCATCTACAACCAAAACATGTTAAGATGATACATGATTAAGTTTTATTGGGAATTTATTGAGATCTATGTGTGATGCTGCTATGTAGTTCATCGAATGTGAATCAATTACTCATAAAATACAATATTCATAAGTGGATGTCGCTGGTAATCGTCGTTCTTAGGTTAGTATTTCAAAAGTCAATTCCTTCATTGTTTACTTAAGGGATAGGTGACGTTTTGTATTGATATCAAAAACAGCATGGTCATGAAATTCGATAAGTAGTTTAATTCCTTTATATGAAGATATTCTTAATTTGCTCTATGTTGTTCCCTTAATAAAGGACCTTCCAATTCCCACTGCAGGATTTGGTTACTCCCTGTATATTATGTAGAATTCGCAACGTTATGTAGTAGGACCGGTATTCGCAGTAGGCCTATGTTGGGGACAGTGGGTTGCCACGAAATATAAAATTATTATCTTATATAAGAACAAAATAGGTTCTCGTGATTGTTCCAAACTATTCCGAAACGGCTAGGCCGATTCTGATGGATAGGTCTGAGAATCAGCCAACATGTAGAATTTCTGCATCCTAAATCTCTCTTTTATCCGTATATATATATATACGATTTCAAAATCTTAACTCCCTTTTATATCAGTATTCAGAGAATTTTATATTAGTAGACAGAACAAAGGTAACTCGGTCAGATAGCTATGACATAATAATAATAAAGGGGTTATTGGTATATAAGTTTAAATCAAATATTCGATATCTCCGAAGAAATTATGTAAACAACAAATCAGCGGTTTTCAAAGTTTTTGAAATGTAAATTTATGCTACCTACCTATAATCTGTTCATTTTACCGAGAGAATTTGTGTAAACACACTTTCAGTGATTGTTCAACTTTTTAATGCAGTAAAAGTCTATGTTCATAATAACAAACGTCTAAAGAAATATTAAGAAATATTACTAAAATGCAGTCATACTAAGAAATTGGAACAGACAAAATAACAAAAAAAACCATGGCTGGTCATGCATGATATTCAAAATGAGACTTAAGAGACTTCTGAAAAAAATAATTTTGAAAGTTGTTTAAAAACCGCCACCCAATAATTTTGAAAGAAGGTCAAACCCCCACTTTCCTTTTGGAAACTCAGACCAAAAGACTTCTTCAAGAGGCACATTTTAATAGCGAGTTCGGATTTTTTAAATAAAAAAAAAAAAAAATATACACTTCACGCCTTTAATCCCAAAGCGGGGTAGGCAGAGGCACTTGCTAAAGCAAATGCCCACGGTTCACCAAGCGTATTTAACCCAACGTGACAGGGGGTGAGCCCATCGCCGTTATAGGATTCACACACCTTGTGGTGTGCGTGTATTTTTTAAATAATTTTGTTTTAGTAATTATTTGATATCTTTTATATGACGTATTTTTTTTCAGTGTATTAGCAACTACACACATCAAAAGTATCTAGGGATCAAAAACATTTTTAGCTCTAAAAAAATCTAATTTATTTAAACCAAATCTAATTTTCCGGATTGGTCTCCTACCTAATTCCCTTTTAAACTAAATTATCAACACATTTTGAATTAATTATGAATGCTATTAAATGTTTAAAACGGGTATTATAGCGCGAAGATTAAGCAAAGATAAGCATTCAGCTTACCTTCGTTGTTTACCCGACGTTTCGACACAGTTACATGTGTCGAAACGTCTTGCTTGTCTTTGAATGCTTATCTTTGTTTAATTTTCGCGCTATAATACCCGTTTTAAACATTTAATATCATGTCAGTGCGCGTTTCCTTAGAAAAATAATTATGAATGAATCCAGTTTTTGTAAAATATATTTTTGATTGCAATCTTCTAAAATGTACTTGATCCTAGACACTTTTGATGTGTGTATTTTAAATCATTCTGTATAATACCATAGAATTTAATTAATAAACGGTGATTTTACCTATTTTAAACAGAGCCGCAGAAACGTTTACACTATGTATAAACAAATTTTAGTTTGTTTACATTAATTCTCTCAGCTAATTTTAACAGCTTTTAGCTAGTTAACGATTAACAGCTATTGAAACTTAACATGTACAGTCTTCAAATCATCTGGAAGACCTCGACTACGCGGATGATAGAGTGCTGATTTCTCCAACTGTCACCCAACTAGAGGCTAAACTTGAAAGTCTTCGAGCCGAAGCCATAAAAATGGGATTGCGAATCAACATGCGAAAGACAGTCGACATGCGTGTGAAGTCAAACACCACAGATCCACTGAAGCTCAGTGGCGAAATTCTCGAGTCGGTCAACAGTTTCGTTTATCTCGGCAGCACGTTAACTAGCCAAGGAGGTGCAGACGACGATGTTGCCAGTAGAATCAAGAAGGCAAAGGCTTCGTTCGCCCAACTTAGGCTAATCTGGGAGTCAAATGTGCTCACTCGGCGTATCAAAATCTCCCTCTTCAATTCCATAGTGAAGTCTGTGTTACTCTTCGGTTGTGAGACGTGGAGAATGACAAAGGGCCTGACATACAAACTCCAAGTATTCGTCAATAAGTCCCTCAGGTCGATTCTTCGTATCTACTGGCCGAGGACGATACGCAATACTGATCTATGGAAATTGTGTGACCAGTCTCCCATAGGCAAAGAAATCGCCATGAGGAGATGGAGATGGATAGGCCATACAATTAGAAGAGGAGCATCAAATAATGCCAGTATCGCTTTCGAGTGGCGTCCTCCAAACGGCAAGAGAGCCAGAGGCCGTCCCGTTCATTCATGGCGCCGAACCGTCGAGAGTGAACTGCGTGCCGCAGGAGTGAGCTGGAGCGAGGCCAAGAACGTTGCTGAGGACAGGAAGGCGTGGCGTGATCTTGTCAAGGCCCTCTGCACCTCTGGGGTGCCATAGGAACACAACAACAACAACAACAACAGTCTATAATCCTACGGAACTCTGTAAGTAGTTACAGTAATTTCAACTCTCATTTCGCGGCCCAATACAACTCTCGGCTAAAAGTTATAGCTGTATAAAAGAAAAGCGGAAGTACATTAGGTGGCCCGATTTGAGGGTAATGGTGTCCTTTCCCTCTCTTCAGACTACGCTTAGCCCCAATATGTGCCACCTAATTTTCCCAAGTTCCACTTCGAGTTGCACCAGATACGAGTCAAGCCGTAGCGTGCGTCCGTCGTACGTCGCCAGGGTCAGTTGTTTGTGGTGCCTCCCATAACCCGGAGATTCTTCGCACCCCCTGCTCCGCGGTTACCGTGGTCGACACCGTGACCAGGATAGCGGAGCCGCCGGGAACTGGGGGCCGTGGCCTTTTTGTGCTTATATTGGAGGTAAATGCCCATAATCGCCACGCTGGGCAGGCGGGTTGGCGATCGCAGTGGTGTTGTGATTTAACTCACAAAGAGCGCTGCTGCCGGTCCTCTGGAGGGTTCTCTCGGTCGTCTCTTACGACCCCCATAGCGGGAAATGTTTGGCTAGGGTGGTGACTCGTGTATTCTATTCGCTGTCACCCCACGGCTACAATGTACTATGTTATCTTATCCCATTAGCACCCACTGTACTCGGAAGTTGACACCTCATTTTGAACTATATTGTTCGGTGATAGAAAATAAAATCAAATGGCGTAGTTATTCGTCTGGGTGTATATGGGCTAAGTGGCTTCAAAGTTGTATGTTTGAATGATATATGTAGCTAATTAATGATCAAGACCTACAGATGTTGTCCTGTCGAATTATGAAGATTTATAATTATTATAATTACATTTTTTTCTTCAAAGGCCATTTCATTTATAAATTAATTTTGAACGCTCGACGTAAAAAGACGGGGTGTTATGAGTATGACGTGTGTATCTGTGGCATCGTAGCTCCTATACGAACGAAACGATTTTATTGCAGTTTTCTTTGTTTGAAAGCTGATTTGATCGAGCGTGTTCTTAGCTATGTTTGATCGATATCTGTTCACCCACTCAAAATTTATGGAGGTTGAAAGTGGGGATGAAAAATTTACTCGAATTAATGTGTCCAAGTAGGGTATCAAATAAAAGGGCAAGACACGAACATTTAATTATATAATTTACTAGTGGACGCCCCGCGATTTCATTCGCGTAGTTCACAGGCTGTCATACAAACAATAACACCATCTTTACTGCATTAAGTCCCACAGGAACGGGATAAATAGCATCCTATGCGTCTGTGGTCCAGTTGGTCGGACACTTGACTTGTAACCGGGAGGTCCCGGGTTCGAGTCCGACTACTGGACGTGTACCAATGGGACTCTTTTTCAGAGCCTATGTACGCAACGCAACGCTCGCACGGTACCCATAAGGAACCCTATAACGGCGATGGGCTCACTCCCTATCACGTTGGGTTAAATACGCTTGGTGAACCGTGGGTACTTGCTTTAGCAAGTGCCTCTGCCTACCCCTCTTTGGGATTAAAGGCGTGAAGTGTATTTTTTTTTATGATATTCTCCTGGTTCTAAGCTACGTCCCCACCAATTTTCTGCCTAATCGGTTGAATCGTTCTTGAGTTTTAAGTGTTGTAACAAACCCGTCTTTGTTTAATAGACATAGATTAATTTTATAGTGGACGCCCTGCGAATTCTTTCGCGTAGTTTAGTAGTACCTGAATCCTGTATTTCAAGCGTCTATTTAGATTAGCGTCGGTTTAGATTTTTAATACAAAAGTATTATCCCGTTAATTCCCGTTCCCGTGGGAATTTATGGAATTCCTTTCTTAGTGCACCCCTACGGTACCTAAGCTACGTTTGTTCGAATTTCAAGTGCCTAAATGTAGCCGTTTGGACTGTGCGTTGATATGTCTGTCAGTCAGTTTCCCCTTTTATAAATATTTCGATAAAACAAAGTCGCCTCCCGCTGTCTGTCCCTATGTATGCTTAGATTTTTAAAACAACGAAACGGAATTGAATGCGGTTTTCTTTAGTAGAGATAGTGATTTTTGAGGAAGGTTTATATGTATAAAATTTAAATTAGGGATGAGTGAGAGTATTATAAACATAAGAGTAAACAAATATAATCAGAATGCTCCGAACTTCTAAGCTATCAGGAGTTACAGATTATTAGTAACAGATTATTTTTTATATATATTTAAGACAATTATATGTATATAGAATATTTCCGTCATACATGATTTCTATGTAACTTTAACCATTAAGGCTGCACACGCGACGGAAGCTTAAAAAATGGAGTAATCTCCCGTTTTCCCAAAATTTCCCTTCACTACTCTGCTCCTATTGATTGTAGCGTGATGAAATGTATACTATAACCTGCCCAGGATTATGAAGAATAATTGTACGAAGTTTCCTTAAAATAAAATAAAAATACTGATTGCATTTTTGGCATTAGTATCGACCACTAATCACCCCCTGATAGTTATTTTGAAAATATATTTCATGTACAGAATTGACCTCTCTACAGATTTATTTTAAGTTTAGGTTAGTAGATTCGCAACCAATGGACAAATTATTCAAAATCTTATATTAACGTAAAAATATGCATTCCATTTTAGTAGGAGAAGGCCTGTTGAGTCTTCTTACTTTGTGAGAAGCTATTATGTATGGAGACTTCAATACTTTTAAAAAAATGTTTCAAAAAGAGTTGATTAAGATGTCAACTTTTAAAAAAAGGTAAGGTGTATAACTTTTTCTCATTTATAACACAATTTCCGCTATTTCTTCCAGTTTAGAATCAATCGATTGAGTTCTTGAGCGAATGGTTACTCTTAGCTTTTTTAACAGATTGAGTCATAGTAGATTATTTCCGTCATTTGGGGGGAAATATCAATAATAGCCACGCCTGGCAGGCGGGTTGGCAATCGCAGTAGTGTTGTGGTTTGACTGCGCTGCTGCCCGGTCTCTGTATAGTTCTCTCGGTCGCCTCTTACTACCACCACAACGGGAAAAGTTGGGCTGAGGTGTTAACACATATATTCTATTTGCTGTCACCACATAAAATGTAAAAATAACAATGCCGGTAGATACAAACCAATGTGAATGTACAACTTGGGAATAAAAAAATACAAAATTGAAAAAACATCGGCGTTTTCTGTGAATAAACATTCGCTTGTAAACGAGTTCGAAGCGGCATACTTCCTCTGATAAATTCTGTTTGCAATACAGGGCAGTTTTAGAAAGAAAAAATCAAAATGCAGACCAGAACACCGGATATCCTTGCGTTGGGTTGGCCAACGCAAGGATAAGTGTCAATGAAACTTGGCAGAACCGTTAGGGATGTAAAAAAATACAGTAAAGTATTCAGAAACGACTTTAGCCATATTATGTGGTAAATCTTTGTTCCAGAATTCGTACTCCGTCTTATTTCCGTTATTATACCCGATATCATGATCAAATATTTTGTTTGTTTAACACTTTTTCTTTTAAAAAATTACACACCAAAGAAGTAAGTTAGATTTGGCTTGAACAAATCAGACATTGAATCAGGTCCATGACTACACAGCTGATGATTCTAGAGGCTAATTCAAATGGATCCAATTTCTGGGACGTTCATGATCAACAACAGCAGTTAATAATCTGTCAAGATTTTCTATGTAAAATAGCATAAATGGCAATGAATACACGAAGGTGAGAAGACCCAGGCAGGTGGAAAAACAAAATCCTTTGGAAGTGAGTCGATAATTAGCGTTTTTGCCTTATCTGAAAGGGATCACAGGTAAAATTGGAACAATACTACAGAAATACTCCATCGTTGTCCAAAGTAGTGAAACATATTATGCGCACTCCAAAGGATACTGTTCCATTACGCCTGGAGTGTGTAAGATTAATATAGATAAACAGCTGTGGTAGCTATTGTTTTGGCGAAACTAAACGCAGTAAAGCGTAGAGGACCAAAGAGCACAATGTAGCCATAAAAATCTATAAATCCGCAATAGCTGAACACCTGCTTGAAATGGACCAAACCACTGGATAGAACTTCACGATCCGAAAATCCTATCAACAGAACGCCGGTACTATCCCAGAATGGTGCGTGAAGCGATAAAGATAAATAAATATCCCAATTTTAACCGAGAGGACGGATATACATTATCATCAATGCCAGTGCTAAAGAAAATTAGACAAGACAAAACATTTATTTTCTCTGACAAGCACAAATTACACACACATAAAAAGAAAACAATATGAAAAAAAAAATACACAATCACAAATGAATAGCCACGGTGTGGCTGTGCTTGTCACTGAAGAGGAGACTCCGGCTCAGCATCAAGTCACAGTTACCCGTGACGCTGGTCTTCCGCCGGCACTCAGTGAGAGGGGCGATATACATCATAATTACAATAATATAAATAGATCAAAATATAATTATAATACTTAAAATATAAAATAAAACAGTTAGACCTACGAATATAATAAATTAACCATACATAAATTATAACTATATATAAAACGTATAAAACATTAATTAAGATAAATAAATAATAGTAATGAAACAATAAATATGTATTGTACTTTTTGTGGGTAGTTCCAACCAGTGAACGACGCCGCCGCCCTACTCCAGTGAGCTCGTGACCACGGCACATGTGACTGTGTCGAAACGAAGCTAAGCTGAATACCTTGCCTTGTCTTTGTTAATTTCGCGCCGTAATACCAACGTGTATTAATAAAGTATCAGTGCGCGCTTCTTTAAAAAAATAAATGGCATAAAATTGTTTACTTTACGTAAGAAAATTTCAGCTAGATCTCTTATAAAATTACAAAAGCAGGTTGATAAGTAGTGGTAGTGCCCAGCAGTTCCGAGCATAAGAATAGAACTGAGGTTTTCCCTTGCCTGTCGTAAAACGCGATTCAAAGGGCGTAGGGGTTGTGGCACGCGGGGGAACCCGTACGCCCATAACACGGCCTCTAGTGGTGACGGCGGTGCCGTGGTGACCCTGGTACCGCCATACGACATCGTGAGCTGGGGGTATGCTGATCGCCCCCATTCCGGTGACCTTCCGCGAGGGCCTAGCGCGGCTGAGGCCACCCTTAGACGTAGTGGCTCAGGATTTTGCGGAGGCCCCGGCAATAACGCAGGAGCGGTCACCGTGGAGTTTTAGTGGGTGCGAGTCCCATATAACCCCCCGCCGCTGTCCCCGTTAGCGGTGGGTTATGCTTAACGGATTTCCCCACGATAAATAAAAAAAGGTAAGTAACGGTAACTAAGACAAGGCCCCGTACCAAGAGGTCGTATACTCGTAGTAATTGCTGGCAGCTGGCTGATGAGCAGCCTCTTTAGTTTTACACATGTTCTTTTTATAAGTCATGCATACTTTGATTTGCATTCACAAGCATTCTTATACTGTATTCTTTCATTGACAAATCAGTTGTTATTGTGTCTCGACATTAGCTAAAATTGATATAAGTTATTGAAAATATAGTCAGTTCTCATTCAAGCCATGTTTCCACCATCACAGAGACCTCACTACCGCCTAGTAGATAGGTAAGTTATCGCTCCATATTACATCCCACACCGTCCACCACATTCCACTAGCTATCACTAATATTGTTCTCGCTGTCTGACAGGAATAGCGTTATATAAACGGTATGGTACTGTTACTTTCACACAGCAGCGTTAACAATATTACTATAAAACCTCATTTGTACGGGGCCTGTATCATGAAACAATGGAGTTTACTCAATTATGAATAACTCGCGCGGATGATATTACGAGACGTTCACTAGCTAGTTAAGCTCAAACGCTCAGTGATTGGGCTTAAGAGCTTGATGGTACATTGACTGCGTCGGAAGGTTCAATAGGTAGACTATTGCTCGCCTTCCACAAAATAATTGAGTTAACGTTAACAACTCGTTTTCCTTATCTTGCTGAACCGTCCTGTTAAAATTATAAAAGTGAACGTCAGTACGTTTGTTACGCTTTTACACGAAAACCTACAATCTTGTAGGTAACCGGGATTTTCCCACCCACTTTCCAATCACTGTGATTCCTGTTAGAGCCACGATCTACAGTGGTATCCAGAATATACCAGAGCTCAATCAATGATGGCTGGGCTAGGTCTGGCGGGGACCTAGCCTTCTGTCTTGGATCCCACATAGTAGTTAAACTAAAGACGGTATAGAAATAAGAGGAAAACGTATATATGCGTTGCAATATGCAATGCATTCTGCATTGCAATGCATACATATGATTTTTTACTTCCCTAATCTAAATAGTGGGAGACAAAATCTTGTAGGTAGGTACTCATGACAATCCCGAAATTATTACACCGCAGACTATAAAAATATTTTTTTTAAAAACAACACCAACCGGGGTATTTGATTCGGTAAAGAAAAATAATATCATACTTTGAAACAAATTTGCTTGACAAATAAATTCTCCACGGTGAAATAATCCTACAAGAAAAATGATGTGCCAACAGCTTATTACAATATATACGAAAGAAAAAGCCTTGATGGCTTGAGTCGGCTCCGCAGTTCACCCTGCTGATAAATGGCAGTTTCAAATGAATGAATATTGTTAGAGTTTTTGCCACTGGACTAAATGTTATTGTGAATGTCAGAGTCTAATAAAAGCTTTATCAAGCATGTTAATTGTATTTATGTTGGTTCCCGTGGGAACTTCGAGATGAAACATAGCCTATACTACTAGTTATTATAAAGGTGAAGAATTATCAAAATCCGTCCAGGAGTTTTTGATTTTATTCGTTACAGCATCCATCCATACAATTATTTCCTTCTTATAATATTAGTATAGATATAGAAATGGACAGATGTGTTATTTTTCCAAAAACATAAACATAAGACAACGACAAAAACTTCCGGCTGGTCTAGAAAGATTGGACGTTTTCAAGCCCGTAATAGGAACCAGTACTCAATTGTCACTTGAGCATCGTATGCCTCTGAAATCGAAAGGTGTACAAAAAATATCAACTAACTGACACAATATAAAAAAAGTATAAAAAGAAATTATTTGAATTATTAAAAATAATTACTAAATAAACCCAGAAACAAACAATGGGGTTTAAAGGTTCTCGTATCTGTCTGTTTATCCGTGTCTTACGGCATCATAACTCTCAAACTAATACAACTATTACAATAAAGATTTTTTTTGTCTGAAAGCTGATTTGATCGAGCGTTTTCTTAGCTATATTTCATGGATGTCGCTTCACCCACTCAAAAGTTATAGGGGTTGAATGTGGGGATGAAACATTTGACTTGTGAGTCCACGTAGGGTATCAAATGAAAAAGCACAAAACGTTTATCTATACTTATAATAAAACTGTTCAGGGTCCAAAACTGTACATTGATTCTTTTTACAAAATAACCGGTGGAGTACATCAATTTGTCGTTACAGAAGCCGAATTTCATATTTTTGGAAGAAATGTCTGTCTGTCTGTCTGTCTGTCTGTCCGCGAATCACGTCAAAACGGCTGGACAGATTTTGATGAAATTTGGCATGCAGATACCTTATACACTGGAAAAGGATTTAGGCTAACTTTTATCCCGGAATTCAATTTGGTTCCCGTAGGATTATGAAAAAACTACAATTTCCAAACGGCTCGTAATGAATCTTTTTTTAGTTGATAGGTTTTCATAGTTATAGAGGTTCATGTTTTTATAATATATCCCCAAATTCCTTGAGGATAGGTAAAATGCACGGAATGTTTTTTTTTAAATAAAACTGAAAATTTTATATTATCGTACATATGGATTATTTCACATGATATTCATAAGCACCGATAGCTCAGTGGTTAATGGTCACTTCTATAATGTGAGTGGTCCGGGATCGAATTCTCACCCGGGACACTTTTTTTTATGCAATTTTTTAGCCCTTTTTTATTATATTTAACGAAGTAGACTGATATTGTGTGATGAATATTGTTACAAAAAAAATTAGAAAATTAGAACAGCTCAGATCAGGCTGCAGCAGCTTAGGATTCGGATAAAACCTGGATAAATAAGGTACCGTGGTAAAAACCTGTGGTTCCTACAATTTATGAAAACCTTTTAAACACTGGGAAACTAAGATCGACGTCGATGTTTTACCTACACATAACTAGGTTTCTGTTGTCCTTATGATTTTTAACCAGGGACATCCACGTACTAATGTTCAGATATATATACCTATCGATGTACGAAAAAAAACAATAATTGATTAGAAAGCCTATTTTCACACATACAATGTATCTACTACTACTACCATATAACCTATACTTCACCCGGCTCTTCCAGACCGAAATTTTCAAACACAAATTAGTTAGGTACAAAGTACGTATTACATATCGTTCGCGCAGTTCACACCTTCACTCATAGATGTCGCTGAGAGTATATTAAATGGCGCTATCGAAATATCGATAGAGCCCTATATATACTCGCTTAGCAGTTTCATACTTACTCAAAATAAATGCAACCGGTCTGCTTGAAACTGTTCTTCATCATCTGCGGCAGATGATCTGCCACATAACGTCCACTGCTGCTGGACGAGGGCCTCCCCCAATGAGATCCGTCATTTGGGGTGAAAATGGTGAAATGCCAGTGATCGCCACGCTTGGCAGGCAGGTTGGCGATCGCAGTGGTGTTGTGGTTTAACTGTTCTTGGTTGTAATATATGTGGTTGTTTGATTCTTCTGTTCTGTCCGTAATAAGTTGAATTGAAGTATTCCATTTCTTTGTTGTTGATGATTCACATTTTCAAAAACACTTCTCATTGATCAATCTTATTCGGGAACTTTATTATTTTTGAATTGTTGGCGAAGAGCAATATCCCACATTTATAGCAGCTTGCCGAGCGCTTCACTTGCTCGATGATGACCAACATTGGGACGAAGCATTAGCTGAGGCATGTGTTAGTGATAGTCCACGTCGGTTGCGAAATTTGTTTGCCGTAATGTTGGTATTTTGTTCTCTCTCGGATGCCGGTCAGCTGTGGCTGAAATATCAACAATCCTTCATGGAAGATCTGATGCGTGATTACTTGAGGTCTGGCCGTGAAATAGATGGCGCGCAGCAGGAAACGCTAATAAATAACTGCTTAACAAACTTGCAAGATTAGTTTTTTTCTATTGGCGTTAATTGTTTGTCATCTTATGGATTACCTGAACCATCTCTAAATGCAGACACGGGTAATAGAGAATACTCATCGGAAACAAACTACGATGCCAATGAACTTTCTGTTATCTTGCGGGAAGGTCGTTCCAAGCTCACTGACGAACAGAGCCGTGTTTTCAGACGTGTATGCAGTAGTGTCTCGAACTCTTTGGGAGAGGTATTTTTTTTAGACGCCCCAGGTGGCACAGGCAAAACTTTTCTCACGACAATAATATTAGCGCAAATCCGAAACGGGGGACGAATCGCTCTAGCCGTAGCATCTTCTGGCATAGCTGCAACACTTTTACCTGGAGGAAAAACTGCATTTTCCATGTTTAAGATACCCATACAATTAGACACCTCTGAGAGTCCAGTGTGCGATATTTCTAGGAACAGCGATAAAGCTCGAGTTATTCGTGACTGTAGTCTGATTGTATGGGACGAATGTACAATGGCACACCGTATAGCTGTGGAGGCAGTAGATCGAACGATGCGTGATATAAGGCAGTGCGACCGCTTAATGGGTGGTGTAACAGTTTTGTTATGTGGCGATTTTAAGCAAATTTTGCCCGTTGTTCCTGCCGACGAAAAGAATGCATGTCTTAAGAATTCATGTATATGGCCACATGTAAGTAAACTCCACTTGACCGTCAATATGAGGGCGAAAAGAGGAAATAATCCAAATGCCCAGGAGTTTTCCAATTTGCTGCTGAAAATTGGTGAAGGCACATTTCCGAACATAGAAGAAAAAATTGAGTTGCGAAGTAATGCTTTATGTAACACTGTGTCTTCTATAGCTCAACTTATATCCTCTGTATATGGCGACTTACAACGAATTATGAGTCAAGAAAACGCATGGCTTTGTGAACGAGCAATATTATGTCCTCGAAATGTTCAAACGACCAAAATTAATAATATCATCATGTCACAAATAAATATTTCAGGAGTAGAATATACGTCCATAAACAGGGTCATGGACCAGGACGAAACTACAACGTACCCTATTGATTTTTTGAATTCTTTATCTGCGCCTGGACTTCCAGCTCATTTAATTAAGCTTAAAATAGGTGTACCTATAATTCTGTTAAGGAACTTGAGCCATCCTAATTTGTGCAATGGTACAAGGCTAAAAGTTGTCTCCCTGCATTCGAATATAATCGAAGCAGAAGTGTTGACGGGCTGTGGTGCGGGAGATATTGTTTTCATACCCCGAATACCCATTATACCGAACAATTTTCCGTTTCGATTCAAACGCGGGCAGTTTCCAGTAAACGTGTGCTTTGCTATGACAATCAATAAAGCACAAGGTCAAACTTTCACCACTACTGGCGTGGATCTCAGTACTGACTGCTTCTCACATGGACAGCTTTATGTTGCCCTGTCTCGCGTAAGTAACGCACATAATTTGTTCGTGTACACTCCTGAACAAACTACGTTGAATGTGGTTTATAAGGAGGTGTTGAAATAAGCTACCGATATCGTCGGTATAGCTGAGAGTACCAGTACTCCATACCATGGGGGGATGAAAAGTTGTAAATAAATATGGGCATTTTTAGACCTGAATGCTAAAACTGAATGATTGTGATGTTGATTCGATAAACTTAAATTACAAAAGACGCATAGGGGATGAAATGTCCTACGGAATTATAAGATGTCAAAAGACACAATATAGAGCTAACTCCTACTGGATCTATTACAAATTATGAAAGTACGTATGTATGCTATATTGTAAATAATAAGTGCAAATAATTAAAACCGCTACCCGAAGACACTATTCCACGCGGACGGAGTCGCGGGCACAGCTAGTATTATCATAATTTTTGCCAGGATGTGGAGTGACTTGCCGGAGTCTGTGTTTCCTGCGCAGTACAGTCTGAAGGTCTTCAAGTCGC